>JAVCKZ010002798.1:0-20857 GCA_034780755.1 Lepetodrilus elevatus | reverse complement strand
TTTTTTTCCCTACCGCCTACATGCAATATGAAACCAAAAATTTTGTAAACCAACTAATAAAAAATAAATGGCCTAACGTACTAATTGGGACGTGCTATTTTTGTCCGTTATTATTATAATATATACTGTATATGCAAAGCCAGTTGTACGCATATAATGTAATTGGCATTAGACAGGACCGGGAGCTAGATTCAGTACGTTATAGGCGAGTGTCTGGTTTATGTGAGACTACTGTATATAACGTATTTTCAACTTTTATTTTTAGCCGATCAAGAAACCTGTTCAGAAAAAGAAGCTCAACATATTCAGACGTCAAGATGAGCCCCTTCTCCGAGATAACCCCAGCCGCTTCGTCATCTTCCCCATCAAGTATCACGACATCTGGAAGATGTACAAGAAGGCCGAAGCCTCGTTCTGGACTGCAGAGGAAGTGGACCTGTCAAAAGATCAAGGTCACTGGGACCTGTTGAAGGACGAAGAGAAGCATTTCATCTCGCACGTCCTTGCTTTCTTTGCAGCTAGCGACGGAATCGTCAACGAAAATCTGGTATGTAAATACTTACTTTTAACCTAATTCATTGATAGGAATACGTTTGAATGTTGACCCTCTCCCTGCTGAAGGCAACGGGCTATGCCCTAAGAGCTCCCCTTGAATGTTGAAAGTAGTTTTGAAAAGGCATTGCATTTAAAAACCATGTAACTTGTCTTTAACATTTTCCCTACTAAATTGTTCCATTGTGCATGGAGGTTAATTAAAAGACATTTATTTCAGGAAATTGTCTCAATTTGTGTGTAAGATTCCTGCAGAGACATTAAACTCCATATTCACTCACTCACCAGGAATAAATTTGATGATTTGTGAAAGTTAACCAGTTTATTAATTAATTAAATAATGTTTTATTTCTTTTCACAGCTTTTAAAAATGATAACAATTGTTCAAATTTCATCAGCCCAGAAATATAATGAAATGTCTTCTTTATTTTCCAGGTAGAACGATTCACACAGGAAGTACAGGTGACGGAAGCTCGGTGTTTCTATGGTTTCCAGATTGCCATGGAAAACATTCACAGCGAGATGTACAGCCTACTCATTGACACCTATATCAAGGATGCTGTACAAAGGTAAAACTGGTTGCGAGATGCATCGAGAGTATCATCGAAAATGTTGTATTGCAGAAAGCAGTTAAATGTTAAAATCATGTTCAGTTGCCATTAGTACGTTTTTACTAGTGGTCTGTTTAACATTGTACGCAGAGTAGCATGCATTATTGGGGATGGAGGATTACCTTGTCATCTCCTTTGGGTGAGATATTCCTGCCGCGACGTAAAACAATACAATCAATTAACTTTTTGATCCAGTGGCAATCACTGTCGGGAGATTCCCGCAGCGACGTTAAACACCATATTCGCTCACTGTCGGGATGGGTTACCAGCTTGAGTAAAGTTTAAACACTGCTGGTTCAGATGTACATCGTCTTCATAATTAGTAGTTATGTTAAAAAGTAAATCTTTTCGCTAGTAGGTGAAAGATTCACACAAAAATTATTGCTCGCTCTAGTAAAACTACTTTGAAGTTGCTTCAGTTTTCTTAGTTCTCTTTGGAACTGATTGCATTGACAATGTTTATTGAGGCGATTTTACTGTCCAGTTTTGACATAATAATAATTATTTGTATCGCTTTGCAGGGATTTCCTGTTCAATGCCATCGAGACGATGCCCTGCGTGAAGGAGAAGGCGGACTGGGCCATGAAGTGGATGGGAGACGACACAGCTACGTACGGGGAGAGGGTTGTGGCCTTTGCTTCGGTGGAAGGCATTTTCTTCTCGGGGTCGTTCGCAGCCATTTTCTGGTTGAAGAAGCGAGGCATCATGCCTGGTCTGACCTTCAGCAACGAACTCATTAGCAGAGACGAGGTGAGACTGCCGATAGTGACATCTGACGCCAGAGATTATGAAACCTATCCAAGTACTAACTTAGTACAATTTTATACTCAACTTTTCATATTCTGTTAAGCTTGTTTTTGTCATTCTTGGTTGAAGTAATGCTGAAACTGGTGTTGAACAATAATTCCCTTTTCATACTTTTTTTTCAAAAATAGTAATTTACTGAATGAGTTCGAAGCAGATAACTTTATTCATATGCACAATCCATCTGCTGTTTTCCATTTGTTCATGCAACTAAATGCTGCATCATCTAGTCTGGTGAACGAGTGTTCTGTTGATTGATAGCTGAAGCACTTTGCAATGAAAAAAACCCCAAATTGCATTTATCCTGAATGAATAATAAAGTTACCCAGGTTTTGCCTGCTTTGAATGTTTTCAGCATGGAGACAATATTTTTAGTATTTATATCGTTGCTAATAACATTCTTCCTTGTATTTTCCAGGGTTTGCACTGTGATTTTGCCTGCCTTATGTTCCGTCATCTCGTCAACAAACCTTCTCAGGAGAGGGTCTACGAAATTGTGAAAGATGCCGTTGAAATTGAAAAGAAGTTCCTCACCGAAGCCCTCCCGTGTAATCTTATTGGCATGAACTGTGATCTCATGAAGAAATACATTGAATTTGTGGCCGACAGGCTGCTGGCTGAACTTCAGTGTGAAAAGGTGAGGAATATCCGCCTGACTGGGTGGGTGGTAAAAGCCATCGGGGGGCAGGATGTAGCGTAGTGGTTTGACTTCAGAGCCAAAGGTTTCAGGTTCAAATCCTGCACATGGGGCCCCAGCATCAATGTTCGTGAAAGTTACATTTCTGACGCCATATTGATATTGTCTGTATCAATGCAGTGGTAGTGCAGTTATCCTTGGTCTGTCAGTATCAGCCAGTGCTTGCAGGTTTACTGCAATATTCAGTGCCACAGACATGGCAGATTTCCTCATGCCCTAAACTGAGAGTCGTGATATAAGTGAAAGAATCTTGAAAGCAACAATACACGTACAACAAAAAATAAAGTGGTGTATATTTTCCATAAAGATGTCGATGGATATTTTATATGCATTACATAATTATACTCTCCCGGCGGCCCGATCAATTTCTTGTAATGTTAAAGGTATCCTACGGGCGAGAAGAAATTTCATGTTTTGTTATATCATATATTATTATAGTACGTTTTAAAGTTAAGTTCCAACCCTGAATTATTAAGCATTGTACACCTTTATTTACTGCTGCGATACACAACAATAACTAGCTCACCTTTATTTACTGCTGCGATACACAACAATAACTAGCTCACCTTTATTTTACAGATATATCAATCCGAGAACCCATTTGACTTCATGGAACACATTTCATTGGAGGGCAAAACAAACTTCTTCGAGAAACGAGTCGGGGAGTATCAGAGAATGGGAGTGATGTCGGGAGGATCCACGAACCACGAGTTTACACTGGAAGCAGACTTCTAATTGGATGATCTCCGTATTCCCCAATTCATCTGATAATCTCGGTATTTGATCGGATATTCATCTGATGTCGTAATTCTGGTAATCTCGGAATTCCCATTTTCATCTGATGTCATAATTCATGGTGCAAGATAGAGACTTTGACAAAGATAGTTGTCGACAACCTGACCAACAAATTGAAAATATAGCAAGAATATTTTTAATACTTTTATGCAATATCCACATCGGAACACTGCCCTTGTTTTATCAAATTTACATTTTAAGTGCAAAGAAATAAGTTATATGAACGATTTATTTTATTATTTGTTGCATGTCTGTCCTGTCTTCTTTAGTTGTTCTGTTTTAATATGTTTTGTACCTATTTTTAAATGTATATTTGTTAATAAATATTTATTGTCCATGCAATGCATTTGTTCGTCTTGAAAGTTTATGTGCAACAAAAGTTGTCTTTAGAGAATAATTCCTGCTGTCGTAAAACAATTCGCTCTCACTTTACAGAATATGGTATGGAATTTATGTAGTCACAATATGATGGATACATCAGTTTGTAACAAAGATCTTCGTAGCTTTATCTAATGAAAGAACAATGTTATGGGTGAACATGTTAAGCAAAAACTACATGCCAAGAGGGCTTCATGAGTATAACCAGCAAAGTTTCAAATACACATGCATGTGTGAAAAATGAAAGCATGTGTAGTATATAGTACAGTAGACCTCGGATAAACCAGACACACCGATATAACGGACATAATCTGAAGCTAATTGCGGCATATGCATATAACAGACTTCGCATATAACTGACAGAAATAGCCGGTCAAAATGAGTCCTTTATATGCGAGGTCTACTATATATACCATACTGGTATTAAAATACTTGTCACAACCACTAGAATACTATGGTACAGTGAGGTGTTTTTTTTGAAGACTACGAAACAAGAGCTCGTAAATTCATCACACTCTGACAACGATCTGCAGTTTTATTTAGAACTAGTACTACTAGTAGTACAAAATCGAAAACGCCCTGATAGTCATTAACATGTGATGCAAAATAGATCGTAAACGTGCCTTTATAATATTGGCGCTATGACGCCTCGTTTCAGTTCATGTGCTTCCACCACCTTGACGCTCGATATACACAACTGAGCTGATGAAGCCTATTAGATATAGCTTAAAAAATGGTTACAGCACTGAGTTAATGGGAGAAATCTCAGCTGAGCAAAATCTACAAACTCAAATTTGTATTGAATGTCAGTAAATTTGTCCAGATCATATTTGTTTCATCACTCGGTCAACCCTAGGGTGATAAAATTAGCCAATCGATGATACGAATACCCTCATTGGCTAATTTCGTCATGCGTTGTCGCCCTAGTGTTGGTTGAGTGATTGAAACGAATACACTCCCAAAAGCAGGATATTCTGCAAGTTGGCATGAACAGCCAGTGGCGAGCAGAAACAAACAACCAGACACCCAAAGAAAAGTATTCTTTTATTTATTTTTTCATTTGTTACAAGATTCAACTCAACACAATTATACAATATGAGTACACTTGTAAAAGTCTATATTTCAATTCAATGTGCATGGTATATATGATACCAACACTTCACTCTTGTTTTTAAATACAGTAGACCTCGCATATAACCTACTAATTGGGACTGGCTAGTTTGGTTCATTATATGCTAAGTCCGTTATACCGTAATTAGTGTTAAACGGGACCAGGCGAGTGTCCGATTTATGCAAGGTCTACTGCATCATATTTAAAGAAAGTTACTACCTTCCCAAGACCAGCTTTTGAGGCTAGAATAATTGTTCAGTAGTTCAGGCCAACAAAAAAAGAAGCCTGATTGATTCATTACTATCTGTTGCAACTGTTCTTATCATAACATGATTAATGGATAAATTGTGATTAGGCAACTAGTATCTCAAAACTGCATCAACACTGCCATTTTTTCTTCTTTTTCTCGCAATAGCGGTTCCTATATCAGATTAATAATTCTTCAAACATAATTAAAATCAGATCTCGTTTAAAGCTCCTTAAACATTTAGACATTCATACAATGTAATGTCAAAATATACAAGCGTTAGGTTTGTATCTGATTTTAATGACATTGATAATTCTTGAAAGGATAGACTTTAAAAAAGACAACATTATTACTACAGACGATGAACTAAACATTTTTTGTAATGCTATATGTCGCAGCGGGAATATTTCACCCATAGGTGACGAGGTAATTATAGTAAGTAATGGACATAGTGTCATGTATAAGCTCTCGCAGAGCTAGAGCCATGTCACTCGGGATCTCTTAAATCTCATTGGTCGGGATCAGTTGCATAATAGGCTTGTTCAGTCTTATGTACACAACAGCTTTCACCAAGGGTGGCCTTGCTGTTATGACTAAGCTAATGCCACAAGAAATTGATAAGATTGCCATACTGGCTGGATCTACACAAGAATGTCCAGGATTAATAGTAGGCTGTATCTGATTTTGCTTCTATCCACTCGCTAAAAGAAAGAAATGTAGATCATGATTGAATGTTCAGATATGGGCCCTGTTCAATAGGACAATAATAGTGCCATGAGAGTCATAACATCATATAAACATTGTAGCGCTTAAATTGTTCTATGGAACGGGGCACAACCCTACATCACTGATTTGAGTTTTGTTTTGGTGGTGTGTTTATTTTGGGTGGGTGGGGTTAGAGCCAATTTCAAGATTATTTCACTTCTGAAGGTTTGGCATCATAGATGCGAACAGCAAATACTTGTAAAGAATAAAACAGTTGGGTTAGCATTAGCATTGTTTATACAAATTCCACCAACATTAGTTTTAAAAATGACCCAACCTATCATAACTATTTACTAGTACTGGATATGTTTAAACAAACCTAGCAACTGAAAAATATATGCCCTATTTATTTCTATGTCTCTAATAGTTAATCATTTTTGGTGGTAAATTGAATTTCAATCTTGATAATTATTGTGACAAAATTAATTCAAAAGAGTGTTCTTTATACACCTGCACTATTCAAATGTAAGAATGAACATACCATACCAATATTAATACCGGTATGTATATAAATGCCCCATTCAGTAATGCTAACGAGTGGCCAGTGACACAGAACACATCGTGAGGAATGAAGATGTTTATCACAGCTGACGTACATTTGGATCACACAGCTAAACAGTTTATTTTTGTTGAGAAAAATCACTCTTTGTTGGACAAACACATGTTGAACAAGAGCATGAGAACACAACTTCTGAACTTTGTAAATAATAATACAACGTACAACTTTAACAGCTCATGAACACAGTCAATAACTTAAAAATGAGATTTTCTTTTAACCCTCTCCATTCTGAAGGCAACCGGATGAGCAGTACTTGTGCCTAATCCAGGAGGGAGAGGGTTAAATAGCTGCATTATTCAAAGAAAATGTGGATATTTTTTCTTAAAATAATGCAGTATGGGTTAATAATGCACCAATAATGTTAGGGAGTTTTACAAAATCATGAGTTTACAATATCTACCAATCACATCTTCACATATATCTGCTCATATTTCGATCACGAAAATTTAAGTATTGCTATTATTGGTCTCAAAATAAATAATAGAATCAGCCTTTATACACACATACACTTTTTTTAACCATGTAAATTCTACACGTAACGCTTGTGATCATAATATAAATAAAACATAATACAATTTATAAATAAACCAGAACTTGTGAGTTTGCGCTCAACAAAGTTTATATTAATTTACATACTAGTATATAATAAATAGAGTAGTCAAAGTGGTAGTTGTAAAAATACCAGTATTTTACTATTAAAATATCTTAATTTTCATTAACTCTAAATTGTTTGTTGTTAAGACACAATGAAATTCGATTTTAATTTTCTCCACACCAACTAGGTGTCAAACATAAGCTTGGCCCCCTGTCAAGTCAATAACAAGGCAAGATAAAATATATATTTGGATTATATTAAAATACAATGTGAAATAAATACAAAATAAGCCATTTTTTGGGTTGCTAAATAAAAAGAAATACAATTAAATTAATAGTGAATATCTACATACAATAGACATACAAAATAAAGTTGCAAGACTATTGTAAACATAAAAAAAAAAAAATTAAAATGTAACAGTCAATTACTTTCACAAATCTTTTGAAGTAATAAGTATATTTTTTTCATGGACAGTCATGTTTATACACTACATCATAACATCAACGCACTACAGTTACTACTGTGACAAATATCCCAACATTCATTTTGTAACTACGGTATGCCCTGGGGCATACAACCACACTAGTTCTAACTTGTTCATCATTTTTAACAGCATAGAGATTTGATAACAATTCATATCGGACTTGTGGTAATAATACTTTTGTACAAACAAACTGTTTTCAACATACATGTTCGTACAAACCGTCCTCAACATACATGTTTGATAATGACTTCAGTAGTATTGGCTTTGAGCGGTTCTCATTTCCATGTGGACATTACTTTCAACTATCTATTCCTTAGTTTCTTCAGATCTAAGCTACAAGTAACACTCCCATAGCCTAAATAACTTTAAAAATAGTATTAATTAACAAGACGATAAGAAAGACGTTTCATGTTTCTTCTGCAAACACACATGACCATAGAGAACAAGAAGTGAGAACATGTTTTGTAATCTGGCAGAAACGATGGTATTTATTGCATTTCAATTGTACCTGAAGCAGATTATCCAAAGGACTTATTTGTTATGTTAGAATAATGAGGACTAGAATATGATTCATATTTTATTTTATCTGGACTAGAAAAATTAATGTAATTGCCTGGAAACGCAAAGCACCGTCCCCAAAACTCATCTTAAATCCAAGTAAAAAACAATTAGGTAATAAAATATGAAGTTTTTAATGATTCTGCTCTTACGAGACCTTGAGAATTAGTTGAATGTTGCCCCGACCTACTCAATATTTTGGATGACTATTGAAAGTACAGTTCTATTAAATATGTGGCTGATCATGATCATCACACACCGATTTAGGATTAGTGTCATCTAATCCCATGGGATCGATGGCAGGGCCCTATCAAGGAAAATATGCTATTAAAATACATACACTTTCACACCATTCTTAATGTATTGTTCTAATATGAATCTGCAATTCTGGACTTCTTTGATCAGGAAAAGGACGCAAACACTCTCAGGGAATCTTCTCAAGCAATAATATTTGAAATCAAGTACATGATTCATGAGATTATACTGATGACATTAATAAGGCCAATATAAATAATAGATGTGTTTTCGGCAATGTATATTTTCAAAATAGGGCAGGCAGGAAGGAAAACTATTTTATTGCAAAATGTTATTTTCGTAAATAAGCATTACAGTATTAAAGGCAAAGATTCACTTGCTGGTAGAGATGATCTATGACTGGCTTTTATCATTTCACAGAAATGTTTCAATGTTTATAGTTGCTGTTTTGAAGCTATATCTACTCAAATAATGCAAAAGTGTAGAAAGTCAAATTTTGCTCAAAGACAAAGTTTTAGGGTTGGCATTAGGATCGCATGCTTTTAATAGGGTCGGTTGGCTTGCCGGAAACACAGGTATTATTCTTATATGCCTTATCTGGTATATATGCACATAAAAAATACCTGTCCTTGTTAGTTAGCTTTACCACTAAAGGTGGCCTCACACGGGTCAATCGGTTTCAGTGATGAGTCGGATCACACCACATGAGCGTACTACGTACATGTAACTTGATTCGCAACGACAGTGAGCGCATAAGTAGAACAATCAAACTAGATTTGTCGTACGACCGATCAACCAGTGTGAACGAACCTTAACTGTCACATTTCTAGGAAACTTCATACATTGCATGTGTATCAAAAACAGTGCTTTAAATATCATATAATTTTGTATACAGTACTCTTTGTAGCATTACAAAGCTCACTTTTTTGTTTGTACGCTGTCTATAGGCATACAGAATATAGAGATCACTGTCATGTAGACGGAATGTTACCCTGCAACCATGATACTCTATATATATATATATATCACACGCAAACAACACACTGGACAATATGATATGTTCAACACACTGGACAATATGATATGTTCAACACACAAACTAACGACAATAGGCATCCCATTACACATATTTAGTTGGACTGAATACCACGAGTTCAGAGAGCACTCTCAGTCTAGCAGTCCTTTAGGACTTTGTTACAGTTCAGTCCTCTGACTTAGGATTCCAGTGTTCGGTCTTCTTAGGATTCCAGAATTCAGTCCTTTAGGATTCAAGTACACTTTAATCCTTTTGGATTCCATTACAAGTCAATCACTTAGGATTCCAGTATGGTCCTTTATCATTCCATAGAAAAATCAGAATGGACTTGCCTCATCTATCAGTTCTTTAGGATTCCAGTACACTTTAATCCTTTTGGATTCCAATACAATTCAATCACTTAGGATTCGAGCATGGTCCTTTAGGATTCCTTAAAAAAATATCAGAGTGGACTTGCCATTGTCGATCAGTTCTTTAGGATTCCATAAAAGTCTGGACTGATCATAATCTATCTGTCCTTTAGGATTATATATTTCTGATTCTGGATTAAAAATCATGTATCACTCTGCTAGGATTCCAGTTCAGATCAAACCATCGGTCCTCAATAATAGTTCACGGAGGACACAAATGTGAATCGGTCCAATATTGAATCAGCCATGCTTTCAAGTCATGACTTTTTGTTCTAATGAACTTTTGCTGCCTTGTTACAAATGATATTTAGTAGCTCGACAGTTTTAGAAAAGCAAGTCTAAATTCACTGCAAAGGCATCCTGAACACAGAAGTGGAGCTGGATTTTTCCCCCAATCATCTTCATGAAGACGTTATTATCGTGATTATATAATCAGTCAATACTTCCATCGAAAGGACCAAAGACCAGAATTTATTAGAGAAAATTAATCTCTTGAAAGACGAGTCTTCGACTTCATAAAAATTAAACAAGTTTTCTGAGAGAACCTGCTCTTCAAAATTTTGTAGCAGGTTTGGCTGGAATGTTTTTTGTTTGAAAATCAGTTGTCAAGACGTCAGTCCATCGCCTTCTTCGTCCTCACAACACTTACATATCTTGCACTTGCAGCAGAGTATGCAGGGCGCAGCCAGGAGCAGGAAAGGGGAGGCAACTAGGAGCAACACACCGAAACCGGCAAAAATGCCAACCACCTGGGAAAAAAAGCACATAAAAATGTAAATTAAAGGACATTTTGATTATCTCCTCTTTTCGCGAGTAATACTTAACCAGTCATCTCATATTGCATATTATCGTGTCCAAAGAGCTGTTGACAAGGGGAATCCCCAGATTATATTCTAAATTTAACTTCTGACTGTCCTTGCCCTCTCCCGCACATGAACCGCATGTCCACCATTTTCTTCCTTTGTGTGCAATACGAGATGACTGGCTAAGTTTACAAAAAGAAATAGATTTTCTACATTATGAGTGGGTGAATTATTGTTTTATGTCACGGCGAAACTCTTTCACCCATACGTGACAAATTCCTACATACTCTATAGCATGAGCAGATAATACTAAAATAGTGGAAAACAAAATCATGTAGTCTCCTAAAAGAGACTACAAAATTATGACTTGGTAGAAATTGTATATATTTTCAGATAGGTGTATAAGTTGATATGTTATGGATGAAAGTGTAATCAATTGAAAGTGTGCAGCCTGCCAAAGGAGACTACAATGATTCTGGTTAACATTGGGAAAATTGTCCATATTTTCTCTGACAGGGGAATAGGTTGATGTATGTTATGGGTGGAAGATGTCAAATGTGTACCTGTGTTCGGTGCCATATCACAGACGCTCTGGAATGTCCCAGCTTGTTCTTGCACGGACCCTTGTCGTAATGCCTCAGTAGAAAATCATCCTGAAAAACATTATAAAAAAATTGAATAAGGGTTGTTGTAAAATAGTGAAATAAAACATTTATAAAATATATATATTTTTAAATTGGGGTTTAGAGTCACCTTCAAGATTCTTTCACTTATATCAAGACTTGTCAGTTTTATGGCAGGAGGACCCACAACATCTGTAGTGCTGAATGTTGCAGTAAACATGCGAACACCAGCAGGCACTGACAGACCATGGGTGATATCTTCATTACCACTCTATGGAATGCACATCCTATCAATATCGTGTTAGAAATGTAACTTTTACAAACGCTGATGTCGAACCCACGGGGCTCCGAAGTCCAAACATTCTACCACTGTGCTATAACCCGCCTAGTTAATTTCAAATTATCACCTATTTTGTAATTTATAAATTCCCAGGGAACATGCATACAAATGGAAAAAGATAGCAAAACAGTGATTAGCCATAAAGAGTCTCAAGTTCTTTTAAAAACTAAATTAAAAACTAAAATTACAAATATAATGTATAAAATATAAAAAGACAAATTTGAACTCACGTCCAGTGATGCTAGACAATACCAGCAGAAGACGTGCTTACACCTCTTGCACATCATCTGAGCACACCCGTCATTCCGTTCTATAGGCACGTGACACACTGGGCAGCGCTTGATCCGCGCATCCTCTGCACTGCTGAACGGAATACTGAAACAATGCACACGATCGTATAGGTTACAACAGGAGGCTCTCGTTGTGCTACGTTCATTCTGTGGAACCAGACCCATGCAGGTTATTATTAAACATGTAGACATAAATCCGTACGATTTTATGCTCAAACTCAGAATTTACATGACGTTTTATGAACGAAACTTTGAGTTGAGCATGGAATCTCGGGGCCAGGCCAGTTTTCCATGGAAATCATAACTGCCTGTTGCCATGTCTGTATCTATAGAGGGTTCCAATGGAATGGAGACGACCTCTGAACTCTAATGGTGTCATGATTGTTAAAAGATGTAGTGATATAATTGATGTTATACCAAGTTGAAAATGTCATGGTTATAGTAGTAAACAGTAAACAAGTCATAGTCATAATCCAATCTGACAAACATGCTAAAATAACATTAAATTGTGAAATCAACCACTTGATAGTTCTCAAATTTGAAACAGTATGTACACTGAGTATTACATTTAAAGATGGCAGTATTATGATGTATACACCACTACCTGGTTTACAACGGCTTGTTGAACTCACCCAATATCTTCTTGTCTGCCTGAAGACATCACCTCATCACAGGTTTTCGATGCATGCCATTTGGATTTACATATAGAGCAGAAATTCAAGCCACACTGAAAATTGTAGAAATAACATGACAAGAAAATTGTTGAAACTCATTACACTAAACCATATCCGAATCTTTGTCTTTGTGGAAGAATTTCCAACGTGTTCTCAACAAGGAAATCATTCGAAGATGGAGATATTTAATCCTGTCCATGCTGTAGGCAACCAGATATTCCCTAAAGAGCAGTGCCTGTACTTAATCCAGTAAGGAGTGTTTAAAAAATAATAAATTATTAACTAGATATTATGTTAATTTTTGTTATTATTATTATTAGTTTTTTTACATTGGGGTTTAAATCTGCTTTCAAGATCCTTTCACTTATATCACATACTCGCCCAAATAGTGATACAACTAACACATATTATGAATGTCTACTCGCCCTTAGGATGTCTTTAGCATAGGGAGAAATGGCCCGGGCCAGCAGGCGAGTGTTAATTGCGAACCCTGGCTTGTCACTTTTTACAATAGTTTTTTAAGCAAAACGTAGTATATAAGAATGCCTGCTTACTGTGGGACATTGAACTGGTTTGGGCTGGACGCTCTCGTCTATGACTGGAGGGGGGTTAGGACACACGTGACACACAGTCTCGCAGCCAATTTCAGGACAGAATGTGCGGTTAGGATCCATGTCAACCTCTGAAACATTGAAAACAAAATATTTAGGTGAGCGAGTAATTTGTTTAACATCGCAGCGGGAATCTTTCACCCATATGAACTATAGCAGTGTGTGGGTGAGTTATTGTTTTATGTTACATCGGGAATCTTTCACCCATACGCGATGATGCAAGAAAAATATTCAATACGTTTTGTAGCGCTGTAGCAACTACTCGGTAATCCTCTCTAGGGCTGCTCTGTTTGCTGTCATTATGAAGAATGTCTGATGAATAAAACTTAAAATGGCACACAGTTCGTTAAAATCTTACCTTTCAGATACCTCAATCGCTGATATCTTTCGAAAATACAGGACTCGACAAGCTTTTTTATCTAGAAAAGAAAACATTTTCAAATTCATCATTTGACTTAATATTAATATTATATTAAAATATGTATATCAATCAAGCTATAAATGGATTCTTCACCATTCTCAGGAAAATTGCACAAATTGTAATAAATGGATTCTTCATTTGATTGGTATTTATAACCGTACAACGCGGCAGGAATATTTCTTATAAAAAGTTATTAGTGGGACCTGAAGTACAAGGACATGTGGACTTGTTTACCTCTGGAGCTTCTAGTTTGCCCTGCTTCTTGCATTGAGCGTCAGGACAAGTAATCTCCGACACGCTTCCCTCCGTGATCATCACCAGCAGATACTGCCGCATACACTGAAATAACCGAGTACCAATATGTATACTTTTAAAAGTTAAAACAAAATTAATTATTCAAGTAAAAGAAAAATCAAGTTTGTTTTACTTTATGATCGAGGTAGCAGGGAAGCAAGAAATGTCTTATTTTGTGAACATAGTGAAAAGTTGTTGCTTTTGTGTGCTTTTGTGTGCTTTTGTGTGTGTGTGAGATAGTCAAATCTGTTATTTTCACTGTTATTTTCAGGGTGTCCCATAGATACCTTTAACATTGTGCCTCTATTTCAAACACTGATATGTCAATGTGGCTATTCATATAAATGTGCGTCTGTGTGTCTGTGTTGGCGTGTGTAAATGACAGTAAACTCACCGACTCGCAGTACAAGCACTTGCAATCATGCAGTTCATACATCTCAGGTAGAGGGCACTCCGAGAGGCACAGCTTGCACATGATGAGAGGGTCGATCGCCAGATCTACGGAACTCCGCGATGCGGAGTAGGTCGCCATCGTCACGGAAGGCGACGGCAGGCTGAAGTACCGGTAATAAGAAATTAACCAATACGTTATACACTATTGTAAATAAATGAGATTCGAGATTTGGCAGAAAAGGTACAGAGATTGAGGAGATTTAACAGTTAGGCAGATCATTCCATGATATATAGTTGCTGTCTACATAATGCTTCTGCTATTCGCTATATGGCTGAATGCATATGATGTGATAGATGTCTAGATTTCTGGACTATTGTATATATGCTACCTTGTACAATATGCAACCCTTTCTCAAGGGAATAAAATCCGGAAAACCAACTGCAGGGGTTAATACTAACGCTAGTCCTCTAGCAAGTGATTTCTGGCTCAGACTAGTAGATTCCTAGATCTGGTAGTCCTGTATGGCTAGTTACATTTTCAAAGCACCTACCTTGTTTTTATTATTTGTAAAAACAAAACTAGATCTAGATAGATCTATTTCAATCCATGAGTACCTTATTTAAAAACACATTGATACTTTATATGTTAATTCTGTGTTCTTTTTTATTATTTACTGACAGGACTAGTGAAAGTTGGTGAGGACTAGTAGATTTTTCACCCCACTAGTCCTGTGAGGCTAGTGCTCATTTCAGTTAATATTAACCGCTGCATAAGTTAAGTTATATACTAAGTATAAATTGTACACATTTGTAGTATTGTCGGGTTAAAGAAGGCAGTAATTATTTATGTAATGAACTTTATTTTTCATAAGTTGAACATGGCCTAATTCATGTTCCCTAAATAATTACACATTTTACAAGATTTCTAATGACGATCTTACATTTACCGTACTTCTGATAAGCTGTGTATCTACGGTATATGGATATGTATTTTAAAATCAAATTTAATTTCATCTTTGTACTATTAGCTATATGTGTGTCTAAAGATTTTCCTGGTTGGGTGCTATATTGTCTGTCCAAACACGACTGTAATGTTAGCCGAGACCATTAGGAGCTTCTTATATCACAGACAGTGAGCTATTTGTGTTGGCAAGCACATTAAATCAATTGTGTACTGATGTAAGATATTTAGATGATCATGAATTTACTTTCGAAAGATTGTACACAGTTTTAAAAGATTGTGCAAAGTTTAGACAGTTTGCGAAAACTATAAACAGTTTGTGGAAACTAAAAAACCTAATGTGTTCATACTTTCAAACAATTGCAAAGAGTGTTGAAAGATTGCGAGCAGTTTAAAAATAATTGTGCAAATAACTTTATTTTTATCTGCTTTAATAGTAGAATATAATTTATGATCAAGCAAATATCTGTTTGGCTTATCATTCAATCATAATAATTTGATATACCGTATAATTTATGGTCAAACAAATATAATTTCAGATTATTGTCCCTCATTTTGAACATATGATCATCATTCGTTCATGAATTAATAAAATAATAATAAATTAGGAACTAATGATCATATAACAAATAATAATAATGGACACGATTATGTTTTAATCACACTGATTCGGCAAAATATCAGTGTTAACAAACCATGTATTAACCCTTTCCTTGCTGGATTAGGCATAGTATGAAGAGGGTTAAAGCTCCATGTACTTTATAATTTCTTCCCAAAACTACTGCCCCAATTCTGACTATTTATGTATGCTAAGTACTACTATAAACATAGAACAGGATTAAATTTGTTTATCCACTGACGTATAAAAATAGCATTAAAGTCTCTCCCTGTCATAGATCAATGAATTCATACAATTTTTACATGATAAAATATTTATTTCTCATATGCCGCATGAATGTATTTTAGATCAAATTCAATGTCAGAAAAAAAAAGAGTATTGAAATTTGTGATTGTATGCCTTTAAGAACCAGTGGCAAACCTGTCCATGAATCAAACTCAATTTCCAGTGGGCAAACAGATTCCAATGATTATTATATGTTTTCCTACTCAACGTTTTATCAAGTGATAGATTGCACAGCGTGAGCAGACTTGGGAGGTATTGATTGGATTCAAATAGTGTTAGAAGGACAATATTTTCATTTCTTTTAGAATTGGTGGAGATAATTATTTTCCTCACATGTATGATACGAGGATATATGGTTAGGCAATTCTCATTTTTATTTTTATAATAAAGTTTCCAAGGGATTAATGCATTGGAAATTCATTATAACTTTTAAAAAAATTATATTCCACAAAACTGTAATTAGAATGTTATTTAAATCTATGTTTGTTTATTAATTACATAGAAAAATATATCTGTAATTATATCTATACATGTTAAATTAGATCTTGAATTATAGATCTATGATAGACATGATAATCATGACAGCATCAGGGATAGAAATTAACACTAGCCCGCTAGCCCAGGCTATTTCTCCCAATGCTATCTATAAGGACTTGTAGAAATTCATGCTTTTTGTGAACATTTGTTATTTGTATCACTATTTGTGCTAATAAGTGTCAACGGTAAGTGTCTATCGCTGCAACAATATAAACTAACTTTAAAACTTACTAGCCAGAATAATGATACAAATAACAAATGTCATGAATTTCTACTAGTGCTTAGGATACCTTTAACAATTGTGAGAAATGGCCTGGGCTAGAGGACTAGTGTTAATTTCGATCCCGGGATGATGACAGATCTATTCCATCATATGTGATCAATAGGAATTAGGATACCAATTACTACTGATTACTCACTCATTATAGTAAAACAAATTACATGAATCTGATTTTGACACTAATCATGAATTATCACCATGCAGATGCTCCAAAATACTCCACTAGAACTCTTGTTTCTTTTCTATCAGATAGAGATTTCACCATCTGTAAAATCTGAACTGACTCTTGCTCGTGTTGGCGATCTTCTAAGCAGTAATCAATATGCTAGTACGATTAAATTTAACATTTAACTTGAAACAAAATGGGCGCAGAAGAAGTAGTGTGTGCTGTTAAATGTAGCATGTGGATAATTTAGAAGTGCATTTTATCCTAAACATTGACTAGGTTCCAATGTTTGCTATATGCAATCATGAGTAACATCTGAGGTGTGTTCAAGATAGAATACAAGTATTGTAGCGTAGTGTATTCCATGTAATCTATCTTGAACGGGTTAGTAGGAAAATGACAGGAAATCTATTTACGCATGCGTCCAGTGCGTTCGCTTCATGCTTTGCGTTTTCCTACAAAACACTACGGGGTCCAGGGTATCGTTTCTCTCTTAGCCGCTAAGGGACAATAGCACTCTCTTTGCCGATAGCTAATACATTGCTAAGAGAGTGCTATGGTCCCTCAGCGGCTAAGAGAGCTTCAAGAAACGATAACTAGATCAATACCCTGTCGACGACCTAATTCAGTTATTAAATTATGGCAACTACATCTAAAACGTGATGCGGTTTCCCTAAATCCAACAGATTAGATACATTTTAGATACCTCAAAGTTTAAAACTGATTTATAATTTTGAATAACATAATAGTGTAATATTATTGGCTACAAACATTCGGCATTGTTGGGTATCACAGTCCAATCGTTTAATCGCGAGGATAAAGACATGTTTTATATTAAATATGATCCTGTGTTTAACTATTTAACTAAAAGCAACAGATTTCCAAAATAAATTTAAAAACGTAACGCCTACTCCACCACAAACTTCCGTGTACAATGTGTTTCAATACTAGTATATCATCAGCTGATCATGGCTTCGTGTAGTTATTGTATGTGAAACCGAGATATATGTTCTGATAGTCATTAAGTTGGCTGTTCAGGAATTCACGAAGTTTTCAAATAAATATTGTTTTATTAAAATAATGAACCCTGTATTTTTAAACTCACACGATAGACGGGCAGTGTAGATCAATGTATCTCGCTTCATGGTGGCGTAATCAACAGGTACATTAAACAGATAATTAATCTTTACTGAAGATTATATTTCATCATCGAGAGGCTAATGAGAAATGGTCCAATGTTTACGTAATTTTAATCAGTACACGTAATAGGCCATGCATACTTCAGTACACAATTAGCAATCGCAACTGTCCCGAGTTATTTAAGTAACACGATAATTTCTTCTGCATAGTGTTATACAAATAATACCAATATTACTCAGGGAAAATATGAAAAATAAATCCACATAATAATATGACGTCGTAACCCCAAACAGAACAGTGAGACTGTTATAAATAAACGCCTACTTCGGGCGGTTACGCTAGTTTAGCCCGGAAGTGTCATTGCGCATGTCTAGTTGTAGCTAGACAAGCTTTCATGCTTCGTGCGCATGTTCGTGACGTCACTCTAGCCTTGCTTTCGCGACTTCGCGCGAACTCTAGCATTGCTCTAGCTACTATACTCTAGACGCCGTCCGAAGTAGGCCAAAGACGGTTGCCCCTTTTTCCGCGGACCGCCATTTCACAGTGAAGTCAAAGTATTAAAGGACATTGGGGGTTCATATTTCAATTTTGCAGGGTATGTGTAATTAATTATGGGTGGTGGTGGTGGTGGTGGTGTGTGTGTGTGTGTGTGTGTGTGTGTGTGTGTGTGTGTGTGTGTGTGAGAGAGAGAGAGAGAGATGTATATATAGAAAGAAAGAGAGAGAGAAAGAGATAGAGAGAAGGGGTAGCGAGAGACCTGTGAACATGCGTGTGTATGCGTCTGTGAACGCGTGAATGTGTGTGTGTGTGCACGCGGGCATGTGCATGCGTGTATTAATTATATAGATCCTAGATAATTCGTTCTCCTGGCAAAGCCCTTCCTTTCTCCAATAAACCACCGTATGATCACATCCAGATATAAATGTATACCCGCGAAGCTGTAGACAAAACCTGGGTATAAAAAAAAATAACGTCTAGGGATAAATTGAGATAACAACCAAATGGAAAACAAGACTACGCGATAAACATTAGTTTACCCTGTGGACAAATATATGTAAGAATTGTCTCCCTTGTATTTATTTTCATATATTCATATTCAAATACAACTTATTTTACAATCTAATATCCAAATACAACTTGTGTACAATTTAAAATCCAAATACAACATTTTTACAAACACAATTTATTTTACAATTGAAAACTGTTGTTCGAGGATAGACAGGACTTTTAAGGGGGTATGGTACGTCACAAAATCGGTGGGAGTGGGTGGGGTAGAATGTGTGCAATGCTTAACCATATTTATATAATGCCTACGTAACCCCATATTATTTTACGGCAAAGTCAATGTGAGAATATATATACATACCTTTAAAATAAATAAATAAATCAGAAAAGTGGTCCTCACTTACAATGATATGATACCCACAATAATAGAACCCGCCTATTAATATTAACATATATGATTGATTTGTTTCTTTAAAAATGCTTAATAGCGTATCACCACACATGGCGCCCAACGCGGGACGTCAGAGTACCATCAGATTGACCACAGTGAACATCAGATATCTCGGATAATTCCATATGTATACATATACAAAACCTTGCCCTCGGGTATGGATTCATCTACTATCTTCCTCTTTATCTTCACATATATCTATTTGTCAGTGTTTCGGTCTGGCTGTGGTAACATGGTCTGCCAGTCTCGAGGTCTGCGTGTGTATATACTGAACAGCAATAGTTTGTGTTATAAGTTACGGAAACAGCCGAGATGGCTCGAATATGTACGTGCATGCGTGTGGAGGTTTTAATATGGCAAAATGTGGTGGTGGTGGTGGTGGTGGTGATGATGATGATGATGATGCTGAGGAGGAGGAGGAGGAGGAGGAGGAGGAGGAGGAGGATGATGGTGATGATGATGATGAAGATGATGCTGATGGGGAAGAGGAGGAGGATGTTGATGATAATGTTGTTGGAGATTATGTTGATTATGATGATAATAATATAATTGTAATAATAATAATAATAATAATAATAATGGTCGTTGTTGTTGTTGTTGAGGAGGAGGAGGAGGAAGAAGAAGATGATGGTGATGATGGTGAGGAGGAGGAGGAGGAGGAGGAGGAGGGGGAGGAGGAGGAGAATAATGATAATAAGAATATAATTGAGTTTATTCTTATTCTATAAGCAGCAAAATGTTAAATAATATAAACTCTGACGACAGTCTAATATCACAGAACTCGTTACGGTGTACATCGTGTGTATTGGTATTGCAAAATAACGACAACGTAGCACTCTAGTTGCATATGACCTGTCTAGCTACTTTAAGCATACGAATATTTTGTTAAAAGGTTTTACTAAATCAAATGTATATGTCTGGGGTTCACATAACTAGGTTCATGCTTTATTGGTATTAATTATACAGTCTTCACAACGGTTGCTAATATTCACACCTGTATACAAAAAAAACCCGATATTATATGTACATGTATATGTGATAATAATAGTTCAGACATGGTGTGTCTGCTGAGTGGGTGATGGAAGGAAGAGAAGGAAGTGTGTGGGG
>JAVCKZ010002687.1:0-20866 GCA_034780755.1 Lepetodrilus elevatus | reverse complement strand
CACACACACACACACACACACACACACACACACACACACACACACACACACACACACACACACACACACACACTCCATAGTTCCATGGTACTAAAAACATCGGTAGCCATGTTTGCTCTAGTTTCCCGATTTTCAAACGTCTGCTTCAGTTACTTGTTTCCACCAGAGGGCGCCTCATTGTAGTTGATTGATGAGAGGTCAAAGGTCACGTGCAATCATAAGTCAGAGTTGCACGACTTTACTTACTTCTTTAAAAGCTGCAAAATATGTCAGACTTCCGCTTGACAAATCGCCGATGTTTATCTGAGTTCCGCAACAGGCGAGAAGACTTCAACTCGTATTATATGGTCGACATTCATACTCTCGGTATCGTCAACGTTGACAGCTATTTACGACTGTGTAAAATACAATGTATATATAACCTCTTGTATCATCATAATGTGTTACAGATATAGACTAATCGTGTAATTTACCTGTCAAAATGACTATTTAGCGATGTATTTTTACACTTAACGGAACAACTAGTCTGGCAGTGGAAGATTGCGTCTGGTTGGTCGTATTGTATAAGTAGACCTACATGTACGCGTGTGGACCTACATGCACGTGTAGCTCGTTGTAGCGGGTGAATACATGTGTACAGCCATAATTTGTGAATGGAAATACTATATACTAGTACACGTAATGCATAGAAGAGACTACTAGTATATGTATTTCGATTAATATTAACATTAGATGACAACGGTAACGTAACAGTTCCAACACATCAATATTCGTATAAAAATGTAAAGCTAAATTACGAATAGTATGCAGAAATACTAAGTTGAATATCGTAAATAGTTGTGTGTTTTTTAAATTTAGGTAAACTCATTGTAATAATCTCTAATTAACGCAGGTAAAGTGTTCCTGCATGAAAACATGCGTTTCCAAGATCTTCAATTTCCAGACTGAATAGGACAAATTCGAAAACTCCTAAAAGAATGTCTTTTCTGTCACCGGTTAATATGGGTGCAACGATATAACCAGCGTTGTAAACGATGTCAGCGTTAAACCTATAAACTCCAGCATTGATCAACAACATCTTCTGTTGACCATTTCAAATAAATGAAACAATAATACACACATACCCAGAAGGATAATTTGTAAATATATTCCTAAAGTATACAAATCTTGACCAGAGGTCAAACGTTGACTGTATAACCCAGATCTTTCTTTGGTTTCGGACACTGGGTTTTGCTATCAGGAAGTGACGCAGTGATCGAACATCCAGGGAGATAGTGACCCGCTGTTTTACATCGGACGTGATGAGGCATTGGACATCGTGATGAATGTATTGTTCTGATACAGCTACAGAAGTTTCCTCCCTACCCGTGTCCACGCTCCTGGGTTCCATGGGGAATGCTGTCCTCCAAGACCATATATTAAAAGTTTAATAAGACTGATAAGGGGGAAATAGCACATAAAAGTGTTTATTCATAGCATGAACATATTATATTTGCCTGAAAACAGGAACAGAGGAAACGTATGAAAAAGGAATTTCTTAATCAGATGTCGTGAACGTTTCAATATTTGGGAGCATGAGTTGAACCTCTAATGTGGGTTTTCGTTACTTTGTTCTCAATACTGGATATCAAGAGTTCTTATTCAGGAAATAAATGTATATATGTATTCCTTTTGTAAATGTGATAACATTAAACACATCATATACCGGAAGTCCTTAGTTGTATCATGGACTCTATTTATGCTCATATGTTTACCGTATGATTTAATGATACTTAGTAACGTTTTAGTTGTAAGAGAGCTATTAAATGTGTTCCAATCTAGGTAAAGATGACGATCTTATTATAGAACGTATGCTGTATAGTACAAAATAGGAATAAGACTTCATGTAAATTTATGTTACAACATTCCTAAAACTAATTACTCTTAAATCTTAGTTCGTTTCCTCTGTTAAAACTTTAAATTGCATTCCATATTCCTTGTATTCAAACTTTGTGAGCGATGTATTTGTAGTATATATTCTAATTAAATAATCATTGAGTTTATATAGCTGTTTTTATTGTATTTCTTTAGACAATCAATCTCAATAGTAAATCAAGTTCAAGGAAATTAATACCGCAATTAAAGTACCATTAATTTAACAGGTGTACTACATTTTAATTAAAGTTATTTGTGTGTCGATGCATTTGACTAATTCAATATTACGAAAATCAGAATTTGATATAATAATGGAAGTTTCGTAGAATTGTATTTTAAAATTATTATAACACCTAAATGCATCAGGAAAATAACTCATAATAATAATAATAATCTGATAATGTCATGGTGACATTTCTTTTATCACGACACTTACATGTAAGTATGCATCTTAATATTAAATCAAACCGCTTTTTTTCACAGTTACTACGCATGCCATATCTACACGGGTGCGAACTGATGTTTTTATTCAAGTACTCGAGGAGGCATCTTAAAGCCCGTTCAAATTCCCAGCTTTGAATGAAGTGCCCGTCAATTTTAGAGCCCAGTACCACTGCACTTCTCTGTGAAGTTACCATTAGCGAGAGGTGGAGGTGTACACACGTTCAAAAGAGTGTTAGCTGTAGACTATAGTAAAAACAGTTAGAGTAAGTATGCTGTACACATAATTACTATTCCGCGAATGTAAAGCGGCGAACATCTGATGGTATGTTTTCCCATCTGTACAACTTTAAAACTGGGGTATAGAGGGTTTGGGGTGGGAATATGGGGGAATGGGGAGGGGTGGTTGTCACGAAATGGATCGCACCGGTAATCAAAGACGTGCAGGCCCATTACATTTTGATACCACGAGTTGTTGCCTATTAATCCGAAGAGGTTCACAGCAATACTCTACAGGTCCAATGTCCTTTGGTGCCACGGTTAGCTAATTAAACCGAAGAGGTTGCTGGTGGCGGACAGAGTCGCACCAATAGTCAAAGCCCAACAGAGTCAATGTCCCGTGGTGCCACGGGTCGCCAATTAAACCGAAGCAGTCGCTCGTCGCGGAAAGAGTCGCACCAATAATCAAAGACCTACAGGGCCAATGTCCTTTGGTGCCACAGGTCGCCAATTAAACCCCAAAGAGGTTGCTGGTCGCGGAATGAATCGCACCAAAAATCAAAGACTTCCAGGCACAGTGTTCTCTGGTATACCAATGCTCAGCAATTAACCCGGAAAGGATGTGACAACTTTGTTTTACGACTGTTCAAAGACCGTGACATGGAAGGAGAGTTCTCTCTGGTGGACTTGCGGCCGGGTGACTCTGATTCCCACAGTAGTCTGTCCACGTGGTAGTCATCACTCCGGGAATCCGGGTCATCCGTAGCTTATATTCATAACGAGTTATTCAGTGTTGACAGTCAAAGCGGTGATTGCAAATTGCTATACAGTTGATTGAAGACACATGTATTGGCTGACGTGTATACGGAAGCTTACTTCCGTGAAACAGATTGCCCCTTTTATTTGTCCAAAGGACATGTAATTGTAATTTAACATTAATGTCACCCTTGGGTGGAATGCGCCTGTCACTTAGTTAAATGCAAACATAGGTTGCCTTAAACTGATGACGTTTCGAACAGAAATTCCTTTTTAATATAAATTATATAGTATTATTATTGATTCTTCAATTCAGCTACAATAGTTTGAACTACTAGTTTCCAGCTGTGACTAGCATACTGTATTACTTATTAAACTATAGTTATTATCCATTATCATAATTGATATATTTTAGAGTGGTTGATATTCATTATTGCAGTAGACATTCTATAAGAATGTGCTCTCATTTTCAGACAAGTGTTCGTATCAAGATATCTCCCCCGTGAACAATTAAGCCTGTACCTGATGGCTTCTTTTACAGTTTTATATATTGCGTAATTCCAATCAGCCGAATGTTAATGCAAATGTTGTAGTTTCGCCACTTGAGTACGTTTACTCTATAACTTGAATGGCAGCGTAAGTTTGCAGGGTACAAATTAAGTTAGAACCACTCGTATTCAAACTGGCGGAGATATCTCTGCGATGTTGTGTCTCTCTCAAATCTTGAGATCGTTGTAACTCATGGTTTATCGTACCGCACTTTATTCCCGCGGCGGGAATTCGATAAGAAATTGCTTGAAGCATGTCGACGCCGGAAAGAAAATTACGAGACAGTTTATTCCTCCGAGCTATACGACGCGTTTCTAGATAGAGTGGTCTCCTCTTGCTTGTTTCGCTTACATACGGGTATCGCCTTTCAATGTTTGTTTGTTGAAGTATAAACTTACAGCAGTGCTACCAAGACTGACAGATTGGAAATAATCAAACTTATAACATTACTCTTCCCTACAGCACCTGTTGGTTTCTTTCACAAAGATCCTTCCAATCGTCATTTCGAGTCACACACGAACGCTTCCGGATTTTATTCCTCAATTGAAAAGCATCCTCTGAGGGCATATAATAGACGTGCGCGCGCCATTATGATTTTTATCGAGACGTCTTGCATTGGATGATGTCTACCGCCTTTGCTCCTTCTGCAGTTTGGGATGTTGGCGCAGATGGTAAGCTACTTAGGAACGATGGAATCGGCGGAAGGCGGGCATGACGAGGTCGGGTTCAAATCCGTACTGGCACTGTCACAAGCAGTCATGTCGTCCGCCAGTCGTCGACGTGATAACCCTGGTCATTAGAATCCATATGATGTGGAAAACATATGATATCATGCCAGCTATAGAATACGTAGTTGAACGCGTTTACAAGATAAAGTCGAGTATATTATACATATTTAATAATTCCGCAATGAGAGGTGTCTTAATATTTTAGAATTTGGTCAGGACTTTTACTCTCAGGAATATGGAGACCAAGATACTCCAATGATAGCCTCACAATGTGACAATTAAACTTATATATCAATGACATTTAAACTTTTTAAAAAGGTGCCACTTATTCCATATAAATGTAAACTTTATCAGTCAGTTTATGGATGTTATTCCTCAAACTTTATAAGTCAGTTTATAATTCTTGGGGAACATAAATACTTCCATGACGGTTGCTGATATCTTGAACATGCCACGAAGTTAGGAAACGTTTTATATCTACGAGTTCCTGTTCACCTCCGATCTTGCATTGGGATTCGCGTGCAAAACCTGCTTTGAGCATGTAATAGTAGTCAAAAACGTTCCTGAACTTTGGTGCCAGAACCATTTGATTTAAAATAAAGTATGTATGATGGGGACTAGTTCACACTGTACACATGTAGAACAGGGAATGTGTAAAAAGTTATCAAATAGGATGTGATTGCAATTGTTTTGTCAGATTCGTACAATTGCGAACTACTGTCGGGTGCTAGAACAGGGTCGTAGTGTGCACTTGTGTATGTGTATAATGTATATGTTATAAGGTTAGATTGTACGCTTGGCTAGTACACGATAGCTTGATATGTATGTCGAGTTGCATTAAGACGTACGCGTGTATACGAGGGTCAGGGTGTACATTTGTGCTATAAGCATGAAAGATAATCGTTTGAATATATACATGATTAATATGTTAAGAATTCCCGCAATGGAATGTCAAATATGGTGATGAATAGATGATGTACGTACATAGAATACGGTCATACCATAATATGCACACTTATGAATTAGGGCATGACAGGGAACCAAGATCATACCAATAGTAAGTTATCTCTTTCTCCCCCAATTTTGGACGTTACGTTTTGGCACTTGGACATTTTCGCCAATAGCCATAGAATGTATACACTTATGAATTATGGCGTGGCAAGGGTATCAAGAGCATACCAATATTAAGTTATCTCTCTCAGAACCAATGTGAGTTTCAATAGTGTCAGTTGGCATGCATAATATGACCATCAATTAGTTCACCAAATTCTTGGACCCCGCAATGCTTGAAGGTATGTTCCTTGTATCCCAAGGGACGACAATTCAGCAAGAATGACATAATGAACTATCTTGTCGTAAATTGATTCATTAATTGGCGTTAATTGCTTTCCAAACTAGGCACGTTTGACATTCCATGCATTTTACTACTGTGGAGACGGTAGTGATGGAAGATGGTAATAGGATTCCACCAGTTTAGAATTGGCTTGAAGGTCGTGGGCGTCGTGGTTAGTCTTGCGTTACCGTCTAGACATCTAGATTATCTCACCAGAGCATAGTACATGGTAGTAATGGTAGAGTGGTATGAATAAAAAGAACGAAGAAGACAAAGGACGCAGAAGAAGACGAAAAGGACGACTACGATTATGATGACGATGAATATAAAGATGATGACAACGTTGAGGATGGTTATGATGTTGATGCTGATTATGAAAAATCTGCTGACGACAACTACTACTACGACGACGACGACGGTGATGATAATAGCGTCGACGACGACGACGATGATGATGAAGGTGTTGCTGACGACGATGTTGACGACGATGACGATGATGGTAATAACGACGACGACAACGACGACGACGACGATGATGATGATGGAGATTTTGCTGACGGCTGTGCTGACGATGACGACGACGAGGAGGAGGAAGAGGATGTGACACGCTCTACTTCATGGAACTCTCAGATTGCATACTAATGATAACGTTTAATTTAATTACTTTGTAGTTAAGTTTAGGATAGTACCGGTAATATATATTGAAAAGTGTGCACATCTTGGGCGTCATTAAAAATAATCAGGTAGCAACTATAGGCAGTTATTTTTATAACATACAACATGATATACTAGTGTCAAGACATGTTGAAATATGAAATCCTCGAATCATAGATATCAGCAATTCGTGCACCCTATTAGACCCAGTTTATCTCAAACTTTGTAAAAATTATATTAAATTACAAAACTTCCTTTCGCTGATAAGTAAATAGCGATTTATGAGCAGAGAAACATTTAAATGCTTCCAGCTTATCAGATGAAAAGTACCGCGGTGATTCCAATCAGTGGTACGGAAATTGAGGTGACGACAGAATAATTGGTATGAACTAGTTAATCTTTCACTGAAATGTATGGTTGATAAGAAAATATGTGGATATGACATTCTATCATAAAATTAATATTTTATTTAAGGAAATAAGTATATTTAAATGTATCCTGTATCTGTGGTTTGGGCGTGAATGTAGATGGATGAAATCCAATAACTTATAGAAATTGCAGTTGTCTTCTTACATTCCGCAAATGTTATCTGTAATATTATGTGTCATCACTCATCGATGGAATCTTTCCTAGGTGCATTCATTATACATATTACCTATCAAAAGAAATGTATATGAATATAGTTTTATTTTATTAATAAAATACATGTTCGTGGATGGATCTGTGGACCACTTTCTACAAATTATTTTTATTTTTATTTCAGATGTCATTATATATGTAGTGGAAAATGACCGTTTACACAAAGCCTTAGAAACGCGTATTTTGGTTGAAATGTTCATGAATAATGTATTATTCAGATAGAGAAGTTGCAATGTCAAGGTGGTTGGGTATTCATTTGATGAGATGGGAACTGTATAGATATATGAGCAAGCAAAACTGTCACGTTCATGAACTCAAAAGTCTTGCAATGTAATTAATTACGTGGGTTGTTTTCAATCTCAAATTGTCCTTGATTATCAGTTAAGATTTGTTTTTCGTTTTTCGCTGATTACGAAGTATACATTATGGCTAGCAAGCTATTTTAGCTTTCCATGCCGAAGCCCCGTATATATCACCTTCTCCGGTAATTGAAGATCTAAAGGGGAAAGCGATCAGTCACATCCAATATACGCCAATAATTCAACTTTCTAATTCCCTGTTGTCTAAAATCGTTGATAAAGTCTTCCAGTAGAACACATTTGCGTAGCTGCATTGTGACGAGCGGGATACTGACGGGGACTTCCTTCCCTTTAGGAACTCTTCTGATCACAAAGGAAGATAAAAACACTCAATTGAAACAAATGGTTTTCGGCTAAGGAATGCTCATTAGTTTTTGTCCAGTAAGTATTTGGCAAAGTAGGCAATTCTAGGTAGTTTCGTGTCTGCATTTGAGGGATGAATAATAGTTTACTATTTAAAACAGTTTTGGTAAGACATAAACCCTCTTCTAAAAACGTCCAATCCCTGTGCCCAAATTAGTTTACGTTATTGGTTATACCAACCTATGTCACAGTGTCAGTATTTCTTGTTCCCATAATTCGTTGTTATTCTCATATTTATATGTCGGAATATTATTCATAAATCATATCGCAATAAGCCCTATACTTGCACCTCAGTATTATGTCACGATGTGTTATATTATTTTACGAAATCCATGCTTCGCGGATTCATACAGTTTGCACATCGGTTTTTACGTTCATACCTCGATGAACGCAAAATATATTCCAGTCAATCCTTAAATAGATAATACTGCACTGATTGGGTGAATTGGCGTTTAAAGCCGTATTCAAGACTATTTCACTTACGTTACGGATGGCAGTAACGCTACCATGCATATTAGCTGTAGGCCCTACTGTCTATATCTCACCGAATAGGCATAACGTTGACTAAACGTGATATACTTTCACAAATTGCAAACCTATCCTTGCCTTAATCAACGTCAGCGTTATGTCATAACGAGGCAGTACTTAATTTGCACCCATTTATCACGTGATGAATCGCCCATTTGTCTTGTAATGGGTGTAATTGAACCTTCGGGAATGCTCCCAGGGGAAGAGACCGACGTCAAGGGTTGCCTCCCTTACCTGATTGATTCTCTCCGCTAGGCGTCACTCCCGATGCCAAACTAACCGTATCCAATTTGCGGTCAACCTCTAATCCCTTGGCGCCAGGCCGCCGTTCACGAAGACCTAGAAGTTTCTTTATTTCGATACTTTCTTGACCGTTTCATGTGTGATCAAAAGACGTTCTGCCCTACGAATTTCCTACTGGTCATTTAATTATTTTATTTACTCCATAAATACTGCGGTTTGTGTTTTCACTGTGATGAGTTTTCATTTATGTATCACAGTGTCATAATGTCTGCGTTGAACTGTCATCATCTCTAACACCATTCCAACCAAAGAAACGTATTCGGTATTTTTCATCTTGGAACAAAAATCGTCGGTCCAAAATATTGACATATAACTGCAATAATGTGCTTGATTATATGATATACCCTATAATATTAGTATGTATTCCTTGAACAGAGGAATGTCTAAGTAAATGAAACACATACCAAGAATTCGTATATCTAAAAGAAGAAATATATATATAAATGGATTCTCTCCTTTTTTTTTGTCATCCCGGAGAACTAAATAATTTCTAGAAGTTAGCCTGGAACTCTGAACTCTGTGATGGGTTACAACATCTGCAACGTTACAGAAATGTCGTCGTGTTTTTGTGTGTCTGAGACTGTGGTCATAAATACATTCTAAAATTGCTTTAATTAAAATTAGTTGAAATCCATGCAACGGTTTTCATATGATATTTACAATTTGAATACAATTATATATCGTATTTTGACAACATTTGGATGCAAATGTTCAAATATGATTCCAAATTGGTAAATGTAGAACGTATTCTACAATGTATTTGCATGGCACATCTTTATAAATATAAGCAAATTCACGGAAGCCATGACCATCTACAGAAGACTATGAACGACGGGATGATAAATATAAGTTGTCACTCCCAGGCTATAATTAACGAGGCAAAGCAAGATTCGCGTCATTAATGGGAATGTTTGGAGTTGGGGCGAGAAGTTATTCTCCCCAATTTGCAGTTCATCTCTCACAAGAGAAGATTCCATACCCGCCGCGTGGTGGCAACACTGTACGCCCTCTGGTGGCGACAGGGACCACTCTGTTTTACTCAAGTTATTGTTTACGACAGATCTTAACGGTGATTGGCTGTGTGTCACGTTATCTACCATCTCTTAATTTCGTGGTATGTGAACATATATATTACCGAAATTATTATAGCGATGGCCATGTGAACGAGGTCGTAGTTGATTATATTTGACAGATAGCTAAATTGCATAATGAATATATCATGATGTACTTTTGCGAATAATTATCATTTTGCGGGACACGAGTGCACGAATTTGGGCTGTCAGTGATAGAGAACCGCGGGGTACCAATGGTAACAAAAATAATCTTCAAGACGATAAATGACATGCACCCAGCCAGATAAACATTAGAAAAGCTATATTACATAGGTTTGGACGAGTAGTTGGATGGATACTATAGCTAGTGTATTGTCTTGAAGAACTAACGTTTTACCATTGGTACCCTGCTGTTAGTATTACCGTCGCTGAATAAGTATAAATAGTCAAACATATTTGGTTCAGGTATAGGTTGCACGAAAGGGTCGTATATGGCATATGATCTGATTATAGTCAATACGTAAATCAGGGGGGGTAAGCCATGGTTTTCTTATCGCAGGAAATGACGTACAACGTTCAGACTACACTGGAACGACAATTTCGTAAAGCGAAACAGGGGTGCGGTTAAAGACAAAAGGGCTGAGTAAGCCGCTTAGCGGGGAGTAATATGGTTCCTACGACTCTTGAGACAGTGTCTTCAATTTTAATCTTCATTATTTGATTGTCATTGGATAACGCCACAGCATTGAAGCCAACTTAAAGGTATATTATTGATAGTGTTGCATATTGAATCCCAACTATATTATGCCTTATATATGCACAACGCATTTGGAAGCATGTGGACGATCTTAAGAAATCTTGCTACCAGTCTATTCGGGGTTTATCTCGAGGTTACTTCATTTCCTGCTATTAATAACACGTTGATCTGAAATTGACACTTCAGGAGTGTTGACTGTTGCGGGGTTACCAAACATTAGAAGAGCGAAAGATATCATCAAATTGATCTGACTGATGATTATATGCATCTTATACGATTATGACAATACACATGGACGCCATTCGGAAGTCCTTTTCGTGAGGACGATATGTGAATACATATGTATCCGTATTCAAACATTGTCCTTGCGAAAATGATGTCCTGTTCATGAATTGGTATCCTCATTACGAACACTCCCGCCAGTTTCCCGAATCTTTCTCGGTACGTCATTTATCATCTTTTTATAAGACAATTCATCCGTCGTGTCATGTTTGGCTGCTCGTTAACAATGTATTATCAAAGTGTGCACTTAATAGCACATTACGGAGATACGGGCGTTTCTAGGGGCGATCTCAGGTTACCATCACTGTGCATTAGAGTCACATAATGGTTTGAACCGGGGCCTGAACGCGCCCTACGTCCCCGTAGATAATGAAATGGAGATAAATGAAATCCGCGCACCCTGTTTCAGATAAGCCGATGTGTGTGAAAATGAGACCCCGTCCGGAGGAATTAGGATCCTAGATTTGATGTATCGCCGGTTATCGCCAAGATCGGTTCGGTTTTCGTCCCTAATCCATCACGGTAGGGAGCTCTGATCGTACTACGGCTACAAGCGCCTTATCGGACTCCGCGCATACTATGCATCATAGGAAGCGAGTCCCAAGATATGAAGTTGTTTCGAGGCTATCAGGGTTAGAGTTGTCTACCGTGGAGAGCTTGACGTTTGTACACTTCCATAAACTTACGGCACCGCTAAAACTAGCATGGATGATACAATTTATTGGCCATCGCAATTAAATAAATGATATATTCAGCATTCTTAAATTGGACGTTATTTATAGATGTGTGTATATTTTTTAAATCGCTAACACATCAGGAACAAATTTCCAACTACACCGCCGTATAAGCTCTCCACAATGGGAAGGCTAGTATTATGCCCTATTGTAATCCTCTTGTTATGTATTATATATGTATGTCCGTACCTTTGTCCTTGTCATAAGCTACTGTATTCCGATATAACTAAACATAGTTTCCTCTCTGTGTGCCTCCTATTCTGAATAGCACTTAATTACAAGGTATGTAGACATTTTCGGAGTGTGCGTACACTTATGTTTTATAAGTATCGTAAAGGAAGATTGAGTATCCATCTATACACAGGGTCACTGATAATATGGAAGCGATTTTCTCCTCGGCCTGTCAACACCTTGAAGTATTCCCGCCAATTACTCGCGTCATTTCACCGCTCTGAGTTATAGAAATCCTTCCCTGCCTTGTCAAGCCGCTAAAACAAATATTTCCAGAAAACATAAACTTTCGGGATGTAGAGAAAACGTTCTCCAGATGAAATTAACCGTGCAAGCCTCGGAAGTGATCCACGAAAGAGCCTCTGCGGTTTCAGAAAGTTGTCATGTTTTCGCTTTCCCGCTCTCCTTGTAAAGAGACGTAAAAAAATTCTGATTGGAACTCTCGCGTGTTGAGAGGCGCCAAGAGGAAGTTCCGGTAGTAGAATAATGAGGAGGTGTTGGTTTAAAGAGGTCACGTGGTCAGAGGTTTCTGTACAGTATACCATAGGTACATTTTAGACAGTGTACCGCCGCTATACCGCCAGGGTAACGAGCTCTTTATTGGCCGGCTTATTTTGACAAAGTGATCTCTTTCTCTCTGTTTTTGTAGGGTATGAGTCTGACAGACCCTAATCTCTTCAACGTTCCTGGAATGCCTTGTGAACTGGCGAGCAAAGAGGCGCATTCACACCTAATTCAAACTTAAATTGCATCGAAGATGAATATGTTACGAGGCATCCGAGGACGTTCTCAAACATTGCTATTCTTTAGCTTTCGTATTTGTATAGTTACCCCGATATATCGTATTGTTTCGACCAAGCATGTTTACTATTGCTAATTATGTCTTTATTGCAATTTCATTCATTTATATTCGATTTAGAAAATAGCATAAATATATATGTGACATATTTTAATATGTGCTTAATCAATTCCTATACGAAATATAATAAAATTCATTTAAGCCCCAAACAAAATCGTGTTATTTATTCTTGATTCAGACCTTGAACTTTGTGATTTGTGGAATTAAAAGAAAAACATCCACCATCTCATCAGCGGTAATCTCCAAGTTCTGACATATTACTTATGTTCATAGTATAGTCTTTACTTACGTATGCCTTTACAGTTATGCTGACATACAGTTTTCTCGCCTGCGATGATGATAGGATACCTACCAGAAATACGTACACGATGGAGTGACGGCTTTGTAAAAAGAGCGTTGATGACTTAACCAGAAGTGCACCATGGTAGTGCAAACAATGGTGAACAACACTCTCTGTAGGTGTGCATTAACGCATAGGTAGTTGCTTCATTGTTAAGTTGTAGCATTGTTAAGTTGTAGCATTGTTAAGTTGTAGGTCCTGGTAGAAAAATGTCAGCACAAAGTCTAAATTATCTATATGTGGGTGAATAGTTTCGTTTTTATTTTTATTATTTGTATATGTTTTAATTTTTATTGTTTTCGCGTTAAGCATTGCAAAGTCATGGCCACAGACTACTTTTAGAAGTGGTTAATCTATCTACTTGAGAGTACTGAAAACACCTTTTATAAATATAGTTATGAAGAAGCATTTGATCAAAACTTAATGAGACGAATTGTTCACTGTTTATGGAAATTTGTAATTGTCTTTGCAGAAAAGTATGTAAAGTAATACAGTATATACAAATATAGAATGTTGGTGTATCCAGGCTTAGTTTAGCTTAAACATATTGCATTAAAGATGAAATGGATATGTTACGAGTTATTACAACTTAAATGAAAACCGCTCCAAGAGAAGAGCAATAAAAGATGGGGAGAGAAGAAAATAACATTAATAATGAGAGATACATGTATCGAGGTATTGTTGTCGCCATCCTTGAAACAATGATATTGTTAGTAATAATAATGCATAATGGTTTGAGTTTCGAGGATGAGGTCGCATGTGCACCAGCCACCGCTCCCTGTTTTACCGTGGTATAATAATTTACAAATGTTCTCCAAGCGCAGGCACGTATACTAACAAGGTCAATGAAATACGGCCGTTGAAACCCAACACTAGATCGCTTCGTATAATTAATTTTCAGTACACACGATTTCTCCAGAATTGGCATCACCTTATTCTAATGGTGCACGCTATTTTTTTGTCCGGCCAAATTTAACCCATGTGGCCTCGTAGACTGCTATATAGTTACCCGAGAATGAGCGACAGTGAACTGTATTGGTTTTCTGTAGAAACCTGGAGAAAAACACGATGGAAAATAAAGAAAGTTTAGGTACCCTCTCGCAACCTTTCAAAAGCAACACTCACAAGCTATTACTACAACGCTAGGTGGCGCTCTATTTGCCCACGTGCACCCGTAACAACATCAACATTCGGAACCCTCAAGGCAGGCATTAACATTCCGAAACGAAATTAAATACATATAATTATAAGGTGGCATTATTGCACTACGGTTTATTTGGGGTGCCGAGTGCGGACAAGATGTGTCTTGTTGACTGTGTAAATATATATATTCTCAGTATTTCACATGTTTTCCTGCTTCTCTTGGAAATATTGACGTGTATCCGAAAACTAATAATCAAAGCTTGTTACGAATTCACAAACGTATTCGATGATTATATACTTCGACGAATTCTGAAGCCATCAACTTGTATCATATTCTCACCTTAATCGACTATTTAAAAAACAAACGTTATTAATTTTGTAAAAACGACTAATAAACTGAAAACAAATGGCATAATAGTGTAGTAACTGCTAATCCTTATTGATTTTTTTTTTATCTTGTTAGTTTGTACTGTATGTGATTTGAAACGTGATAAAGTTGAAAAGAAAAAGGAAAAAAGTAAGCAAAAATGCACAATACCTCTTCGAAAACTTTATATTCTGTAGCGTTTTCGCAGAATTCGTTATTAAATTTACAAATGTTGGATTCATATGGATTAATAATTACGACCGTAGAACATTCGTGTAGTTTTCTTTCTTTGTTACCATAGGACATTTAGAACTTTAATATGTTGCATTTAACGACAGTGCAACAACATCAGTTTCCATCAGCAAACATGCTAGAACATAGACGTCCTAAGAACATAAATCCGATTAGAGAACATTTATTTTCAGTGTATGTGTCATTGTTTTGGTGGTATCCTTCCTTTCGTCAATCCTACCTATCTCCTTATCCCCCCTAACATCAACTATACCCAAGACCGATCACCCATATCGCGCAGTAACACAATACCGACATTTTCCTTGCGGTAACAATGCACTATTTTCTCAGCTGAAAGCAATGGCACCTCTGTAGAAGAAGCAAAAAAAATATGGCGCGAACGTCGCGAAATAACGCTCTCGCGAGATTGTACGAGAAGAGAGATGTTAATTAGAACACACGATTCTAACTTTTCGTGTCTCTGGAATCACTTGGCCTGGTAGAGTTACGGAAATCTGGAAAGGTTTGACTGAGTGTACTTTAATAGCCCAATCAGTAGATGTGTATAGGGAAGGACTAAGAAGGAAACTATTAGATTGCTATTAAACAAACAGGGAAAGGATGGAGGGGGTAGAGGTTGAAGTGGATTGGGGGTTGAAATGGATTGGGATGGAGTGGGTGGAGGGTGGAGAGTGGAGGAGGTAGATGATGATGGAAGATGATGGCTGGGTTTTGAGCGGATGGGGTGGATGGAAGGGGTAGATGGTGGAGTGGGTGGGAATTAGAGGGGTAGATGATGAGAGGCGTAGAGTGGATGGGGGATGGAGTGAATCCATTTGGGTAGAGTGGATTATTGATAGAGTGGAGCGGATATGCGATAAATGATGGGGTGGAGTGGATAGTGGGTGGCTTGAATAGAGGATGGAATGGATGTTGGCTGGAGTGGCTTGGGAGTAGAGTGGATGCTTAATTGAGTGAATGGGAGATGGAGAGGATTAAGGATAGTGGATGTAGTGGATGGAGGTGAATATGGAATAGTGAATATGGAATATGGAACACATGCGCTATCCTGAAGATGTCACGAAGGGTGAAGATACAGAAGAGAACTAACCGTGGTATCACCATGTATAGAAGTTGATCTCGACCATCATATATATGAACACATCACATCCATGCTCTACCATAGCTTACCAATCAAGCCACAAGTAATTGCATTTATATACGATAAAAACGTAGCATTGTCAAGCATTAACATTAGTCTCGGAAAGAAATAGTCTGGTATAATTTTACTTTTGTTTATGTATGATATAATTCTGGGTAAAAAGTAAGCCTCATAAATTCTACGACCCTGATTTATTCAAAAGCATATTTCACTGAATTAAGCAAACTTGAAAGGTGACTTGTTGGGGATGGTCGCAATGAAAAGTGTTAATGTGGGGAAAACAATTTTACTAGTAAAAAGCTGAACGGACACTTACTAAGCAGCAGCCCAGCTCCTCTAATCTTTATTTATTGAATATTGATAATTAATAAATCCTACGGAAAGGATTAGTAAAATATCAACACTCCTTCATTTACTTACCAGGACCATGTGTAAGTTTTAATGAGTACTCTAATGATATACAGTGTACATAGCTTTTTAACTAGACAAATATATACTCATCGTATTTCAACTTCGTACAATAACAACAGCGGAGATTCAAGTGCACTTGGAAATATTGGACGAATATGCGGAAGTCATTACCGTAATTCAGATGGAAATTTAGTTAATATTTTCAAAATCCCCTACGCAGGCGAGCATTACATGGCAATTATGCTCTGTATTGCGCGTCCATTACATTGCGCGAGAGTCTACGAGACGGGTGTGTTATCGCTTCGTTAAATGATGATTTAAACTGCATATTGCTGATGCCGAACTGGTGTGTATAGCATACGTATCTATACTGACTTGCGTGTGCAATTTTAGTGTCTAATCTTCCCTGACGAAAGTATAGTATTGAATAGCAATGCACAAAATGCTCGCATTTAAACCTATATGTGTGTGCTTTGAATTTGGTGAATGGATACTTTACTGAAGTACTCAGTGATATTATGATGTACGTATACGAGAAAGTGTTGAAACTGGGAGAGCGGGTGGGGAGGGGGGGGAGAGATATAGGGGGAGAGTGGGGATAGATAGAGAGATGAAAGATAAATGCCACTGTCACGTTATTCTATCAAATATTCATATTATAGTTTGTTTAATGTAAAACTTACTATTGCAAATAGTGGTTGATGACAACATTAAATGGTATTTTATTACATGTAATGTTTTACTGATAACATTATGCACATATGACTCTATTCTTCACCACTTAAGTGTAAAGTGCGTTTATGATAGTGCGAACAATGATATCGGTGGATGCTAATTTCGGTCGAGGAATACTTTAATTCTGCTGCTTGGAATGGTACCTAAAATGGTAAGACTGTGTATTTCGAATACATATATGCCTTGTACATTTTACCATATGTACCTACTTATTAATATCAAATTGTCAACCAACAAATTCATACCACCGATTGCCAAATATAGTTCAAGTTTAATTGTTTATAGAAAGTGACCTAGCTGTTAATAATAGTAAGTATAGCAAGGTATTCTCGTTTTAGTGGTCACTGCGTTCAAGTATTAACATGTCCATGATCAATGGGGCATACTAAACACAAATAATAGCTGAATAAAGCACTTATGTAGACAGATTAAAATAATATAATTTCAGTTTTAAATACATACAGGTATTAATTAGGTCAGGTAGCTGTGATTGTGTACGTTACATTAAGGCATACATACAGTCAAATTAACCATACCATAGTTTTTCATTCGTTAAAATGCACCATATGTTACACAAACTCGTGCGAAACATAAACTAAGTTAATTTAATTGAAGCGATTTTGAAGCTTCCATTTAGCTGCATTTACACAGGTTAGATAGATATATGCATATGTAGAATTGGAACTGTGATGTTTAACTGTAGGTTTACTCGATTGTCTTACAGTTCATCGAAAAGAGTAAGTACTAACACGTATCCACATCGTAATGTCAGTGTTAGTACCGTATATGATCTCAATATCACAGTTGAAACATAGTTCATAGTCTGTATACCCTACTGCATAGATAACTAAGCTTATCTGATTGTTTACTCAAATTTGTACGTAATGTTGTAATGGTTTCTTGATATAAAATACATTATTTCTATAGAATGTTCACATAAATATGCATTTTTATATTTATATTATTATAGTTAATATTATTATTCTGATCATTATTTTAATGGGGAAATAAAATAATATAAAATAATAAACAGTATGTTATTATAGATGTAGATTAAAATATGAATGTCATATAGTCTACTGTGAATACATAATTACAAATAGTAATTATGACATTATATTGTTATGATAAGTATGTGAGTCATGTTATTGATACAAGTTTTGTGATTAGGTTCAATATATGTCATTGAAGCTCAATCAGGACATGCCCCAGAATGTCGTTACTATTTCAGTATACCTGGTATAGATACTGCACATGATTGTGAGCAGTTGATAAGTTATGCTCTTGTCCAGTTATCAGACAACCTGATTGTCACCACTACATAAAAGTAGACCATGCAGCTTGCATACTAGTGTTCATTACCATCGACGCTGCGCTCACCTGCACAGCACTGACTTCCGTCTACAGATAAACATGACATCAACACGTTGATATTACATTAACGAGATGCCGTGAATGGAGAATAACAGACACAGCTGGCGACAATGTTTAATTTCTGGCTAAATGGACAGAGATATTGAGTAATTTAATGATGGACGGAAATATTGGATATACAGAACTTTCATGACGCGGAAACATTTGGTTTGGGGAGTGTGGTAAAAACATTCACAATTCTGGACTCTGCCATTTTGCGAGTTTAACAATGTACCGTCGATGTGGCATTGTTGACTGGGACTTTTTGAACCTAGCTGAATACCACGAAAGTTTCAACGAACGACATATGTGGACCACCGATTTCACGGTAAGACTACCCAGTCACGGCTGATGCATATATAGTGTGGAATGATGCCAACGATTACAAATGAGGAGTTACCGGATACTAGTAACATATTACTAATTTTCGAGTCATTGTGATCATATTGGGCTGGTGATGCATTTTAGACTTGCTTGATTTTAAATTGACGGAAGTTACTACATATGTTAGGAACACTTTCTGTTACACAGGTATTTAGTAATATATAATTTAAATCATGACTTATGGGGATTCTGTGTATTTACGAAAACAATACCCGGCCAGTAATTTTTCATTTGACCTGGTCCTGTTGAAAATCAGCTAGGGGAGTATTGTCTCTTTGAAACGGTGTACGCGTATTAGTTCCAATTTATAATTACTTTGCGGTACATATTTTAATATAGATAACCAAACATTGAATAATAATGTAAAGGGTTATCAGGGGAAATGGATGTCCACATAATACATATAGTACATTACAGATTTGTAAAATGGTGAATTCAGAAATCGATGGATTTTTAACTTCACATTTGGAATTGATAAATTAAATTAACTTACACAGATTTATTCAAATGATAGTTTTACTTCCAGTTAGTATTACGTGGTTTTGTTTCTCTTAATCACGTAGTTTCACAGATCAAACATTATTTACTGTAGTTATGTTTAAAGTCTTTATACTATTTGCTGACGATATCTTTTAACTCATTGCTAATTTACGTCTTTTTTCAATGATGTATTTACGGAAAACTTTCCACGCACCTGCGATTTGGTATTATAACGCCGCTTCATCAGACAGGTGTCCTAAAAGACGGCTATCGAAGAATGTATCCAGCGAAAATAATGTGTAGAATTAGAATTGTTGATGGTCCCTAAACAAAACGACGAGCAAAGTCATTACACAGTGAAACTATCCGTCAGTGGTGACTAGCACTGTGGATTGTCGAGGTTGGTCTCAGAACAGAACTTTATTACATGCAGGCGGTTAACCACATGACAGTGAGGTACACAATTGATACAACGTATATACACATCATTAGATTATTACCCGAGTCAATGGATCAGTGTGTTATCATTTTCCTTCTCAACTCCTTGGGGAGTATACACCCCAACATGTCTTTCAATGCGATAGAAGATTGATCTTGCACATTTCAATAACACCATTACAAGATAGTCGGATTCCAAATGTGTTGAATTGCAGAGCCAAGTTCCTTTGAAAAGGAAAGTACATGTATTATGAACATTGTTGATTTATTAATGAATATAATTTCAATTCTATTAAGGCTCTGATTTAAAGTGCATTTTATCCCCAGGATATATATGGTTCGGACTATGTCTACGGGGCCAAGCAAAGCGATAGGGACGTAAAGGGTGATGGTCAGGTAACCACAGGATCCAAGGCTAAATGTCTGCACGACCAGACAGACTTACAACGCACTGTAGAAGGTCGAGATTGTCCAAACAAGAAGTCAGAACCGCCGACGATAAAAAGAACAAAGTTACTTGCCGATGCGCTCATACTGATTCCAACTATAGATAAATTTATTGACGGTAAGATTGAGATTTTCTTGTTAAATATATGTGATGATTGCAGAGCGATTTGGGTTCCACTCATTGCTGTGCAAAGAACTGTAGAAAGTCTAAGACATTTAAATAAATACATGTGTGATTAAATACATGCATACGTGATACATACCTATTTGCTACAATATAAAATCGAGTTACTATAGTATGTGTTTGAAGTAACGGGATTGTCATAAATAGCCATGTTTCTATGCCCATGAAACAGCTATTTAACTAACATTTTCCAAGCAGATGTTACAATAAATGTCAATATTAATATGTTACGGTATATTAAAATGTTAACATATTAATTATTAGTATATATATATATGCATAAACGACATTACTGGTAAATTAACTCGGCAGTGAATAATGAAACGGTACATTTGCAGTTAAATTCAGCCGGAAGAAAGAGAGCGAGAGAGAGAGAGAGAGAGAGAGAGAGAGAGAGAGAGAGAGAGAGAGAGAGAGAGAGAGAGAGAGA
>JAVCKZ010002576.1:0-20875 GCA_034780755.1 Lepetodrilus elevatus | reverse complement strand
GAGCACTATCATGCAGAAGGGTCGTCGCAAATGGGCGAAAGATTCCCGCAGCGACGTTAAACTCCATATTCACTCACAATGCAGAAGGGAGCACTATCATGTCCTGGTTGATTGAAGTGGGGAGCGACATGTTGGGCCAAGATTAACTGGTTCATTTAGGATGGCAAAGAGTAAACAAGTCTGAATAAATTTCATAAAGATTTATTAAGCGAAATCAACGAATATAATGCTATTCACAATCAGCCAAAATAAATATGATGCCCTATTTAATTAATAAACAGTTGTACTAATACAGCATCTGTAATCTATTCCAGCAATATAAATTCAGCATATATTACTATTAGACATGTTAAATTAATATAGATAAGCTCTGAATATATCTAGCAAAGTACTATTCCTACAGACCTACCCTTAAAGGCATACATGATCAAATATATTTTACCTGAAAGTATGTGCATTTCTTCACAAGTACATTTTCCCAGGTCCCACTGGTTTACAATATCTTTTTTTATTTAAATTATTATTTTTTATTGTGAGATAAAATATACAAAAATAAAATGAAACAACTAAATCTCTGATTGTATGCCTTTTTGGAGATCAATGTAATACACAGAAACTTTGATATCTGACAAGGCATGATATGTGAAAGGATTTAGAAAGCGATTGAACACCAATTAAAAAAATATAATAAAATTTACATCCAACCCACGTATATTATCTGAATATGTGTCAAAGTAATATTTCTACACATCTACAAAAAAATATATATAAACTATCAGCTACACTTATTTCATCTGTACTAGAGATAACCGTTATTCAAATCTATTCAAATATACTCAATAGCAAACAACTGAATACAGTTACAAGAAAAGTCTGTAAAACAATAATTCACTCACTCTAAATCCACAATACCAAAAGCACGATTAAATAATTTACTTAATGATTTCTGGCCATTGAATTTCTTTAGGATTATCTTTGATAGCCAAATTATTGATTTGCAGGAAATGCATTGACCCTCCCTCCTATTTCATAGATTGTGGAATGAAAAACAACCTCCCCAAAAAAAGCCCAGAATTGTTGTACCATTAATAAAGACTCTGTTTATATAGCTACCATATTCGACATATTAAACGCCCAGGGCGCTAAGAAAATTGACTTGGGGAAAAAACCCACAAACATTCTTTTAAAAAGTCTTCTTTTTTTCTATTAAAGAACAATATTTAATTCAGAAAAACTTCCTGGATCACAAACAGTAGTCTTTAGAAAGGAGGGGGGCGTTTATTGGAGCAGTTCGTTTAATACATCGAATACAGTATTATCAAATATTTTGAGTAACTTTTCTTTAATACAGAGGAGCAATGTCCAAATGACGGAACAGATGAGTGCGTAATTTACACGTGCAGGTATAGAAAGAAGTGCATCAGCACGTGCAAATTTAGCCTCTTTTTGTTTATACGGATGGCAATGCATTCCATGCCAAACTAATACAATATACAAATCTAATTCCTCATGGTATTAATTAACTAATTAACTAACCCAACTATTAAACCAGAATTTAAAAGCAAGAAAATGTATATATTACTTCTATTAAATTAGATTATATTTCTGAAAGACATCACATCACTTATTTTCTGATATCAACAGACAGATAAATGAAACCACCACCAATACATGATGTATATACTAGACATTGATTTATGATACACAGTCGACCCAATATCCAAACTTCTGATAACCAGTTCATCTATCTGTCTTTGAATTTACATTAAAGGGGGACAACTCTGCCAAATTCATAATATCCAGAAATTCAGTTATCCACACGATTTTACAGAGAACGCAACCGTCTGGATAAACGGGGGTCGACTATATACAATTCATATATTATATTGCAATATATTACATTTTGAGTTGATATAGTAACAAAATATACTGTAGATCCTGAATTTAATGAGTTAATGCGAGCCCATTTTAATGTGAATGGCAGATATGAGGCTAAAATGTCACCTCAAATTTATGTATGTGAACAGTTTTCTATTTTTAACGAACAGCTTACATAGCTGTGAGTAAATTAATGTGACGTTAGTATCTCGCAAATATATTATATTAATTATAACCTCGCATTAATTTCAGGATTTTCAGTATTACACAATTACACACATCAAATTTGATATATATTTTGTTGGATATATATTATTAGGGAATGTTCTCCTTGGTCTGTCAGTACCAGCTGACGCTCGCAGGTTTACTGAAACATACAGCGCTACGAAAATTGAAGAATCTTGAAAGCTGCTCTAAATCCCACTTCAAAATAATTTTTAAATAGCAAATTGTAGCTACAATGATGTGGCTTACACATTGACATTGTTCTGGTACTGGCAGCAACCAATAATGCACATTAGATACAGTCAGCGGTTTGAGGACTTCTACACAAATTGATTATGACACTGAATTAAGCCTGGCGCACACCGGCGTCTCGTGTGCTACCCCCCTGCGTCTCGTCTGCGTCGAGCGCGCTTTGTACGCAGGTATAAAACGAGTTTGATATTTGACGCAGGCGTGTGCGCCAGGCTTTAGTCTTGAAAAGCGTATAGGAGCATTTCCATATTGCATATTCCTCCATTCCTGGGAGGGGGCCTATTATGTCATTCTGAATCTGAAAGAAAAACAGAGGATAAATAGTATAGCTAATAAATATTGCAAATATCTTTTGCTTCATACATGACTAGAAATATCTTAATTACCAGTTACCGTATTCTAATGAATATATCAATGTTGATTGACAGCATTTGTTTGCATAGTTTACACATTTATTTTCAAGTTATTTATACAAAAACAAGATGTCTCCAGATTTCTGAGTATGTGGTGCTTGTTCGTGATCAGAATAATCTATGAGATGCTCACATAGCTCATAGTTATTTGATTCCCTGGCTCACAGATCTTCCTGTGATAAGTTTGGCTCTGGTGGCCAAACATATAAATAAATATAATTTGATAGTTTGGTCGGTTGACAAAAAATAAAATATGATTGATAATACAAGCATACACATAAATTGAATGGTATGGACACTTATTGTCAAAGTACTGCTTGTCATTAATAGTAATTGTCATGAATTAGAGTTTGTTTAATTTACATATTAAATATACATATTTAATTGGCTTCGATTTTGTGTCAACCAGTGTCTGCCTGTTTCTGTTAAGTTCCTTCACAATTTATTATTATATTTTTCTAAAGACTAGGTAAGTAGACTGTCGGTGGAATATAGTTTTTACAAAATTAAAAATTCCAAATCAAAAATAAAAATTCAGGTCAGCAGATCCATAAACCAGGTAATAAAATACCTATGGCCTTACCTGTAGAAGCCTCGTCAATCTCTGGTCTGAATCGAGTCATGTGTGAGCTGATTTTATCCTGTTCTGTCTTCTTTTGCCCATTTTCAAGATTACGGAAATGGCCATCAATTTCTTCTCTCTGTGGGGGGAAAAATAGCATAATGTTATCATAAATGATTGATGATTCAGCAAAAATTCAACTAACCCTCTCCATGCTGAAGGCAACTGGAGATGCCCTAAAGAGCAGTGCCTGTGTCTAATCCAGCAATGAGAGGGTTATAGGTACTTGAACAGGATCTTTAATTTGTAGAATAGAAAAAGAAGTGATGATATTACAAGAACAGTAATAACATTTTCTCCAATATGAATCAGCACCTTTTCACTGGGTTATAGTTTGGCATGAAATGCATTGACACCCCTATTTCGTAGATTATCTCGGTAAATACTTCATGGAATGAAAAACCCTCCATTTTCTTATTTCATTTGACCTAACCAAAATAAAATAAAATAAAATATTGCACCAGTAATACAAAATCTGTTTATATAATCTATGATGATCACCAAATATTTTGAGTAAGTATTATTTTAAGCAGAGGGGCGATGTTCGAAAGAATAAACAGGCAAATAGGCTGAATTTGCACGTGCGGGTATGTGAAGAAAAGCATCAACACGTACAAATGGAGCCTTTTTACTAGTTTCTTCTTACAATCAACAGAAAAATAATAAGAATAGCTCAGTAGTTGTTATGATTATTTTAACCCTCTCTGTGCTAAATTGATCACAGTACTTGTTGCTTTGTAGTGTGTCATTTGTCGGTTTAGGGAATGGAATCAATTGTTGGTTTGTCGTTCTTTCAAAATGATGAGTTAAGCTTACCATGGTATGTCTGTCAGATCTTGGTGCAGTCTGGTTGCAACGGTATCCATCTGCTTCCTGTCCATTGGCCGTCATGGATGCTGCTGTTGCTCGTGTTGGTGTTTCCCCTCTGGACAGCTTGACATCATCTGGAGACGCAGGTTTTTTGCCATCCTTGGGTAGATGTTTTTCAGGAGAATCATCGCAGAAATCTCGAGCTGTTTGGTGTTTAGAGTCATCTTGGTCTTCTGAGTCGTCTTCTCGCACTGTTGACGTGAATGGCAATGGATGTCTTGCTTGGTCCTCCAACTGTGTCTGTTGCTCGTGCGATATTTCGGGAATTTCTTCTCTAGTGATAGATTCTGACTGTCCCAATGATGTTGATAGTGGACCTTCGTGGCGAGCCTCTGACAAAGAAGGTCCAGCATCTAAAGCAGAGGTGGATTCTTGATGGATCCTAACGGCCTGCTCCGATTCCGTAGGTGGTTGCTCAGATAGTTGCACTTCCGTGCCATCAGAACATGAAGATCTGGACATATTCACCTCCACCCCACTCATCGGCATCCTACCCCGGTTAGTATGGAGAGACACCTCTACAGATGAAGGACTAGCATTCATTTGGCCTCCACGTTGCTGGGACAGATGTGCAGATACTGGAACAGAACAGCACAATCTTAACATAGGAATTACCGTAATTTCTTTTTCTTTCTTCTTGGATAATGTGCCTAATGATAGCAATAGCATTGATAGTATACGGTGAGATGTTACAAATATGGTATGCTGTGGGTAGTGGTAATGATATGTATAAATAGCGACCTGCTAGCGAGACAACCAGCTACAGCCCAGCTATTCATCTTACGCACCGACATGTGTTTTAAATCGTTAAATATGCTGTGATTGATGTATTGTATTTCCGACGGCATATAATATCTAATTTTATGTTATATAATTTTATACATGTTTTAAATACCACTAAAATGCATGAATTAAAATGTATACAAACTGCTTTCCACAAGGTTTAGGGTTGATATTAAACTGAGGAAAGTGTGACGCATTAATTTTGTGATTTACAGTATTCAAGCATTCTCTACAACACAGCCAACACATGTTTTGTGTGTTACAGATGATGTACGTGCATGCATGTGCCTTGTAGCAATACTCTCATGCCTCAGTGTTGGGTCACATAATTCTGTATATATTCTTCAGTGGAGGAATAGCTGAGTGGTTAACTACATGCACGACCAAACAAAGGTACCAGGGTTCGATACCAGCTACCGGTAATGACAAATGACTTTTGTGATTCGTTCAATAACTCAATTCATTTAACTCAATGTGAATAGAACCTTGCTATTGGGCTACACTATTTGACCACATGATCTCCGTCAGTGAAATAGCTGTGAGAAAAGTGCGCTGGACCTGCATTCAGATGCATTTTGTGCGTGTTCGATACCCGCTCACAGCAGGAGAATTTTCGGATGAAGCTGTCCCTGTGATATCACCCTAGAGCATTATATGGAGCTTGATATCGCCCTAGGACATTATATGAGTTTGATATACGATGATAACGACCTCTGATATCACCCGGATATCGTGCCAAGGTGTGTATCTGCATATAGCAACATTCTTGACCAATATATAGTCGCTGCAAGTGGGGCGAATTGTTATTTCCGGTGACAGGTGAAATATGTCATGATCATGACGTTTGTTTGTGACGTCACAGTGGATTGTTTGTGATGTCACAGTGGATTTTTGCGCATTTATATTTTTGACCAGTTTATGTCACCAGATATTGTGTCTACTTGCAGCTCCTATTGTTGGATTGTGGATACATCTGAGAGAATTTGCTGAATAAAGTATTTGTATCAAGAACATGTTTGTTAATTTATTGTTAAGTTTTGAGATCAACACAGTAGATTTGTTTTTGAACACCATTTTGTTTACATGTTAATGCCACTATTTATGAAATGATGTAGAAAAGATATTCATAGTTAGTATTGTTATATTCTTCATTTTATCCATCAGAAATATCATGATATACATTGTACTTGTATCAATGAAAACAAGTTGTGGTTCTTCAAATAACTCAAGATTGTCTCAGGTTTCCCTCACACTATATACATTCCTAAAATATTGATTTAAAATAAGAAAATTAAGTTGGAACAAGTGAATTTTATAAGGTTTTTATTTTATGTTAGTAACAAGAATGTATATATATTATTTGTTGAAGTTGACATAAAATATCCCTGCAAGAATACAAAAGCAGCCATTTGTGTATCTCCTATGACTACGGATGCATTGATATGTCTATTTATCACATAATATGCCTCCTGGGAGTTTGATACGCTCATTCAATATTTTTGTGTATACAACTATTTCAATAACAGAACAATGATTATACTAGGTACCTGCCTCGCTTACGCACGCTGCAACATAGAGCAGGAAACCAGTTATCCGGAACAATAGGATGTCATCCATTGTGATGTCGCACACGTAACGTCACTACTTCAGACTTATTCATGACTGCCTAAAAGAGTTTTTGCAACTGAAAATGGATATTACGGTCTTTTCTATAGTTATGTGATAAATATAATCTAACATTCGTGTTCATTTATTAAATTTATTAAACTCATCAATAAATCAGTTTTACCAACTTGTTTAATAAATTCAGTATTAAACGACCACTCATGTTAGATCCTCTGTATGTTTGTATATTATTAATACATTTTTATAGAATTAAAGAAAATATTACCGTAAAATCTTATGTAATAAAGGACTACTACATAGTCAAAATAGCAAATTACTAATTATTGTACCATTATAAACAAAATATGTAATTGTTTATATTGTTATCTTGTTATCACCAAAATATTTTCAGTAATTATTATTTGAACACACTCCTTCAAGTGATGCACTTCTTCACACACCCGACGGTCTATGCCGTTGTGATGTCTTTCCAATCTCAATCTCACCTTTCTTCATAACAGATGTTTTGGCCTTAGGCTTCCAATCCACATGCTATCTCGGAGTGGTAATAATTGTAACTTGATGTATCACAGAATCTTTACTTAGCCAACATTTTTTTCAGGAAATTGTAATATTGGTGTTTTCTCAACTATTATTATTCAATCATTTGCAGCGTATATTATAAAAAGCTTACCATATGGTGCCTTTGATGTATATCATGCCCTTATCAACACAACCCCGCTCACACATTTATCAGTGGTATGATATGGAAAGTGACAATATAACCTTTTAATTATTAATGGCAATGAGTAGTGCGTTTTATAGCCTCTCTGTATAATGGCATAAACAGTCAATTTGTGTTCCATATATCTGTAGTACTGCCATGTTTTACTGTGGGTATGTTTTGTTTGCAAGAGATAAGGTAAAGAGGGTATAATATCAGTTTTCATACAAAGAAAATATTACTTCTGTGATGAACACCTAACCAGCTAACCCTGGCATATGGGCATCAGTCAACACAGGAGTTAGCTTAACCCTCTGACTGCTGGATAACCTGCCACTCTCTGCTCTATGGGCATCACTGGATACCTCCTGTTAATGATGCTGTAAAGATGGATGTCATGACTGCAAGCATCAGCATGACCAGGTGCAGTTTCTTTCCTTGGTCAGTCCGTACCAGTTGATGCTTGCAGGTTGTAGTGCTGCATGCGTTGCAAGTTTCATTCTGTCGTAACCTGACAAGCCGTCATACGAGTGAAATAATCCTGAAAGCTTCTCTAAACCCTGATTTCAAACAAATAAAAAAGTAAATTGTCTCTCCAATTGTTGTAGATTCCAATCATCAGCGGGACAATGTTTCTTAATATTAGTCAGACAGTTTTAATTAAATTTTAAGACAAATGACTTCTGGTTAAAAAGAACAAGGTTTGAAGTTTATTTCTTTGCAAAATATACATGGATATAATGGACAGAAAACCTGCACATCTAGGTGTTTACTGGGCGCTGCAAACCAACAGGCCAGTCTGGGCAATCGGGCGGGCGGCCATGTTGTAAATGGCCGACGTTGCTGGGCTACAGAGTACATATCTTGACACTTCCTGCGTGATCGTGTATTTCCTCCCTACAATTTCCAGTGAAAGTAATTATCATTATGCTTCTAAATAAAGTGACGTCTGCTTGTCAGACGGTTGTCCCAATTGGGCGGCCATCTTCTCTTCTTAAGTTGGGTTCTGCTTGGTTTGATGGTATACTGCAAAGGGGGGCATTTGGTAGGGGTTGTCTTCTCTTCCGAGGTCAAGTTTCGGTTGCAATGTCAACTGGTCGTGGGTCTTGCTTATTTCCACCGTTTCTCCGTCATCTGTTCTGCATCTCCAACAGAATCTACCTGAAATCACAACAGAGTGGAATAATCATTGGATTAAGTGCAAAGTTGGGACATGTGGTAGTGCAATGGTAAAATGTTTGGACTTGGATAACAAAAGATCCAGGTTCAAAGCCTAGCATCAATCTTTGCGAAGTTTACTTTCTGATACAATATTGATACGATGCACTGACTGTGACTGTAGAATGGCAATGCAGTTATCAACCTTGGTCAGTCAGTACCATTAAGGACTACAGATATTGCGGGTTTCCTCCTGCTCTAAACTGACAAGCCGTGATGTAAGTGAAATAATCTTGAAAGCTGATCTAAGCCACATAAGAAATTAAATTAACCGCCAAGTGGTACTGCAGAAGTGGTAGTGAGAGTGCAGTTATTGGGTGGCAGTTTGTAATCACCTCACAGGCTCATCAGTACCATTCAGTGCAAGGAAGCAGTTATTTGTATAGGGCTCTTTGTCCATGGAGATATTTGCCACATAGTCTCATGTGTATGTCACAAATCTATATCCTGTCTGGCTGTAAGAAGTGATGTGTCTGTCCATGAGGACTGGTACGTCTGTCTAGTCTGCTCTGCACATTGTATCCGTCACAATAGGCGGGATTATTGTCCAACCGTCGAGTGGTCAGATCTTGCCACTTGGTCAAATCTTCTGAAGGTTTGACATGTGGTAGAGCGCCACTTGATATTTCTTCTTTTCAAGTGGTAGAGATATGAGTTTGAAGTACGGTATTCATTGTGTATAGAAATAACTCCGAATACATATGATAGTGGCATTCTGGATCTATGAAAAGTTATCATTTTCAAACTAATTTTTTTGTGGATCTATGTCCATCTATGATTTAATGTTGTAGTGTTAATTTTTGTGTTTGGTACCTGTTTGCCAACTATAAAACCAACAAGCGAATCTATATTTTGTATTTTTTGTGTCTTTCTTTTGTAAACAAAATTGGGCTAATTCTCTCAGTAATTGTGTGTATTAAATATGTCAAACTTACCTCAATATATTCCATACATTGCTTTGATATGCGGGTTGTTTCATCCTGAAAATAAAAATAAATGAATTATTATGAAGCTGAAAATGTAACCTCCTAAATACTTTGTTCTAAAAAAACTGAATACTTATTTGAAATATGGAATTCAGTTCAATATTTTAATCTTTTGTCTGTCAGTACCAGCCAGTGCTCACAGGTTTACTACACCATTCAGTGCAATGTTAAATTAAGGTATCCTACGGGCTAGTAGAAATTTCATGCTTTGTTAAATCTATATCATTATTCGAGTATGTTTTATAGTTCAGTTCCATCCCTGTTTCCTCCTGCCCTAAACTGGCAAGCCAAGATATGTAAAAGAATGTTGAAAGCAGCTATAAACCCTTATTTAAAAGAGAGAAAGAAAGTAAATAACAAAATATTTTATTAACTCGAATTTCAACATGATTAAACAAAAGTGAAACACTTATCATAGTCCCACAATATTTGGATGGAAACTATATGTTTCATAATATGATGTAAAATTACATTCTAGTGCTTAAAAAGTTTCTTAAAATGATGTAAAATGACTTACTACGATGATTTTGTTGATGAGATTGAGGACCTGTTTCCTGAACGTACAACTGCTGTTCTCGCCACTTCGCTTCTTCCCTGCGTGCCACCCGTTGCTGAAGTGGTAGTTTTGTCCCACCACAGCTTCCATTGTCAACAGCAACAAGACCACACACACAGTCACTTTCTGGATTGATATGCTAGCCATTCTGGAAAACAGGAATTCTTATCATCAGTCCACCAGTCACACTGGCTGTAAGCATGTAATGTAATTACTTTCCTTGGGGGGATGGTGAGTGAGTGAATATGGAGTTTAACGTCGCTGTGGGAATCTTTCACCCATTTGCGATAATGGGGAGATGGTAGCACAGTGGTAGATTGTCAGATTGCAGAGCCAAAGGTACCAAGTTCAAATCCACCCTAGGCATCAGTGGATTCATCAAAATTCAGTACATTGAAGCTTGAATAAACCTTGAATAAGTTAAGTACCGGTAACAGTCCAAAAGGGCAATTATTTGCTAATGTTAAATATGTCATATTTTAAACATGGTTTTGTAATGTATGCTGAAGTATAGTCAAGATGAATGTAATAAGAGCATAAGTTCATCAGCCTTCTTACTAGGTCATGATGACCTGCTACTTTAACACTTTGGCACTGTGATGTGTGGTTAATCATCTCAATAGTAAAGGTGAACAATATGACATTAAATAGTTTTCAATGTAGTAGATGTATTTTCGTGGTTTGTTTGACTATCTAATACTTTTATGGTGTGGTTGACATTCTAAAACTTTAGTGGTTTGTTTGACAATCTAAAACATTTGTGGTGTGGTTGATATTCTAAAATTATGGGGAGTTTGTTTTATTTAATATAGATCTAGTTTATAATGTAGATGTTATAATGTAGACTTTAATGCAAATTCACTAGCTTATTTTGTACAATATTTAATTCCACATTTAATTAATTTACCTATTCATGGAATTATATTAATGCTGAAATGTAACACCACCACATTCACATGTTCAAATTTCACGTGAATAAGGTGAAGGTTGCCCACCTCCTCACTGTGAGTTCCACTACTTCGTACATTAACAATCATCGTGACATGTGACCTTTAGTCGTTGACGCTGACATGTCTGTCAAAACCCATATCGACAAAACTTTGCGTCAATGAATTACATGTTTCTATTTGTGGATTGGTCACTTCCACTACAGATTTCTCAGCTTAGAGAAGCCGGGCATGGACATAAACAGTGCTAGTATTGATAGTCTAATACTTATGGAAAAGAATGAGCATTGTGGCTGGTTAGGGAGCTAAAAATAATAGTCTTCTATTTAAATTTAATGTTTTAATTTATGAACCAGTTCATCATATACCAGCATGGATAGAACTAGACACTCTACCGGCAGCCTAATCCATTTCTCCTAATGTTAAAGGTATTCTACGGGCTAGTATAAATTTCATGTTTTGTTATTTATAGCAGTTTTAAAGTTAAGTTCCATTCCTGCTTCAGTAGTTTGTAACAAAATCTGTGCAGAGATCATCCTTGGTCTGTCAGTACTAGCCTGTTCTCGCGGGTTTACTGCAACATTCAGCACTATGGGTGTTACAGGTTTCCTCCTGTTCTAAACTGACAAGTCGTGATATTAGTGAAAGAATCTAGAAAACGACTAAACCCCAATTCAAAAAAATAAATCAAACAAAATCTGTGATTTGGCATTGTACGGACGACAGTTTTCCAATCAAATTGCTCCCAGTAGGTCGCACCCACGAACACATTTACAAAGTAAAATTTACTGCGCATCTATGAAAGAAATGTGCTACTCTGCTGGTATAAGATGGTTCTTTTCAGAAGTCATTTTCTTTCTCCATACTTTTATCTAGTTTGACATATGTGCTAAAGCATTAACATTTTTACTACCATTATTGATCACTGAAAAACATTGAAATCATTAAAAAAAATGGTACATGTATTATATAGCATAAAGGTCAAGATCATAATCAGCTGTAATAAAAATCATGGGTTTATATTTGTATTTCATATGTTCTGAAAATAAAGGTTTATGTATTTTTATAGCTGTTTCAGTTTGCAATATGTCTATGTTATTGATTGAAGGTGACAGACTACTAAACCCTAAACATTTAAATGGTCCATTGCATATCTTCTTTATCAGTTGTATTTATGTATTATTGTAAACATAGGAAACTTATTACTTTTAAACATCTTTTTCTAACTTTATTTTAATGTCTGCAGGGTGGGCGTGAGAGCACAGCAAGTTAAAATAATAATCTTCTTGATAGCAAAATGATTACCTTTAACATCCTTTTAAGAAAACTCAATCATCCATAGTACATCTCCACCTAATGCATTGTTGTGGGTGGCACTGCCGTGAAATAACTATCTACTTCTATTCATGTCACTGAAGTACACAGATTGAAACTGGCAACTAAATACAAATATGATATTCATGAAGTCCTGATATGATAATGTTATAATTAATAATAATGATACAGTGCTCCCTAGATATAATGCCCTTCGATGTACCGCGGATTCGGATACAACACGGGGTCCAACGTGGACCCCATTTAAAAAAATAAAAAATAAAATAAAATATAAACAAATATTTCTTTAATTATATTCGTTGCTATAATGCAGGTATTATAACGCGGGTGGCATGTCCCAACTTCAGCGTTATATCGAGGGAGCACTGTAACGCCCTTGTTTTCGTTGACTGTGGCCTTGTTTTTGTTGACTACTACTGTGTGACTTGTAGAAAGAATGCACTTTTCTAATATTAATGAACTAATTCTATTGTGAAATGGTCACAATGACGGAAGGACATTTGAAATATGATAGTAATGTTGGCTATAGATGCCAATAGCATGATTTACTGTTTAGTATGTATAGTAATGTGACTATGTGGTGTCGTCTTTGCTCTCTCTACTCATGTATTATGCTATGATGAGCAATAAACTCTCTCTATTGTGCACAATTTTAGCCTTTATGTGAACTTTGAAGGTTTTGAATTATTACTAATGATACAATAAAATATTAATTGGTTGCTGTGATGAAACATTTATGGTACATCTTCACGAGTGCTGTTGTTTGTATATGCCAGATGTGATGCCCTTTATACTGTAAATCATGAAATTAATGCCAGCAGAATATTAATCCGAAAAATGTGACTGCCGTATTGTCGTATTTAACTGCTGCGCATTAAAGGTAAGTACCAGGGAAAACATGTATGGATACATGACCGTTTGCATTTATTGGTGTCACATTTACGTCTAAAATCTAGAGGTCGCATTAAATTAGTGACGCATTAATTTTGTGATTTACAGCATTTAAAATTTTATTTTTATTTTTTAATCAGAACTTTCATAAGCCTTGCATCAGAATTTTATCGGAATCTAGATGATACTTGCTATTTTAAAGAAAATGCAAAGCACATGAACTTAAGATTTCAGGTTAAAAGAAATATAATTATGCTGTGACAGTTTTGTATTAACTTCCATGAAAGAAATTACCAATTTCACTGCTGTATCATTCTTTCATCCAATCAACTTATGAAACTTGTGAAACTTTATCAAAATTGAATTGTCAGTGAAGAAGTTTTTTCTATGGAAAAGTTGAAGAAAAACATATCCCAAATCAATTATTTCAATATACAGGATATCGTTTCTTGAAGCTCTCATATCCACTATGGGACTATAAGGACTTGTAAGTGCACGATCCCCATGCATTAGAGATGGCTACGATAGTCCTTATAGTCTCGTAGTAGCTATGAGAGCTTCGGGAAATGATACCCAGATGTATAAAATGATTTATTACTGAAATATTGCTATTTCTTTTTAATATCGGATTAGAGTAGACTAGTAATTAACTAATTGATATACTAATTGACTCAACAATGCTATTCAAGAATTGAAATATCTAAAATAATAAATACTTAGTGTAAAACTTATCATCCTTACCTGTGTATAGGTGCTGGTGTTTCCTCCTGCTAGCTAGTGACGTTGATGTCGTAGTTACCGTTCTCAGCACAATCCTGCCAAGCGCCCAGGGTTTTATATATACCACTGTCTCTGTACTCGTGTGGCGGCTCTTATTGCTTGCAGTACCAGATAGATGGATAGGAGAGAGATGGGCAGGCAGGCAGGCGGGCGGGCGTTAGGGTGTGGGAGTAAAGTCCTCAACAGGTTCATCCCTCCACTCAGATGCACCACTTTACCCCGAGGGGGGATTTACTTCTGCCGTTCACCTGCCGTACAATTACCAATGTGCACACTGTGTTATTGTATTGGTCAAACCGCTTGGGCAGACAGTGGAGGGCTGGGGGGCGGTAGATGGTAACGACTTCGAGACTTGTAGCCGCACTGTCTGCGATCGGTTTTTCAAATTACAGCCATAATTAGCAGGCATTTTGGATGTAACAATAAAATTAAATTAGATGTGCTTATTTCTGATTGGAATTTAGCATGTTGCATGTATTTCTATGGTGGCTATTTACAGGATGGGTTCAAAATGTCAAGATCATGTATTTCAGATTTATTAGATAATACTTTTCTGTGTATTTGTTCTTGTTTTAGTTATTTTTTTATGGATAGCTGTTTTTATGGAGAAACTGATGAATGGAATTGCCATGTGAAAGTACTGATTGAAATAAAATCTTTTCCACTGGTTTCCAAGCATGTAGTGTTCAAAATCTAAATTGTCCTCATTAGCTGCTCAGATCATACATACATTCTACAGCATTGAGATTTTCCAGAGATTGACGTTCATTAATGATGACGCCCAACTTATATTACTAATTACATGCTATTTATAGTATTATCTGGTACTCATAAAATTTATTTGCATACCAGTAGGGTGGATTCAAAAATAATAATCTTGTAAATTGTGGGTGCATAGAGGGTGCAACATCAAGTCTTTTTCAAGTGTCATAGTATGTACCGGTATGTACAACCCGCACCCCATTACATTGAAAAGTATTGTACACATTCACCAGTGAAAGGTTAGAATTGCAGAATTCATTCACAAAGTCTCAAGACCACAAACTTTTTTATACAATGGCAAACACAGAATATGGTAGAACAGTTCGCGACACATTTCAATTTTGTAGGTGTTAAACTTTCCATGTTTTTGCTTTATATCGGAACTTTAATTAGAATCGTTGTTTCTGTTATTTTCTAGAGTTACGAGGGTTCAATCAAACACAAGACAGAGATGGTTGGCAAGCTGGAAGAGAAGACCATACATCTGGTTGCTACATTACGAGACCTGGAGAAAAGGTCAGTTTAGTATACTGCAGTCGTGTAAAATTTCAGCTTTTGTTGGTTTACATATTTAAACAAAATTACGTAAATTATCATTGGTATTTTCTGAGACATTTCAGAAGTCATCAATTCACAGCCTTAGATTTTCTTTTCTTGTGAAATTTGTATTTCCATTCCAATTTACCATATATCTATTGTAAATTAAAACTTTAACATGTTTAATCGTACATGAGGAAACAAGTTACAATTCCATTATTTAATGGAACCATTCCACTTATATCACTTATACAGTGCTCCCTCGATATAACCCTGAAGTTGGGGTCCATAACATGCCACCCGCATTATAATACCCGCGTTATATCAACGAATATAATTGGAGAAATCTTTTGTTTTATTTTGTTGTTGTTTTAAATGGGGTCCGCGTTGTATCCGAATCCGCGGTGCATCGAAGGGTGTTATATCGAGGGAGTACTGTAGTTAAACAAGCATACTGTTGCTACAATCAAGTATTATTTTCATAGTAGCGGTTTTACACCAATTAAATTATATTGAAGTTACATGTATTATATATAGCATTGATGGTAGCATAGTGATAGCTTTCCTACTGTTGTAGCCTATCTAGTTGTACACATGCTATAGTATACCACCCTATGATTGTCGTCATAGCTTTCACTGGCTTTATTCGTTGTCACGTTGATGTGTTTATCCACCCAGGCATATTAATTACAACGGTAGACATACCATCGTTAAATAAAAATATATTTCTTTCCGAAGTATATATTTTTCAGAAACTAAATTAACAGCAGCTTCATTGTATCAAGCTATGATCTTTTCCAATCTGATTTATTTTTAAGTTTTTATTCAATAATTACTTTGGTAAAACCAAAAATTATATCTTGACACATTTTGAATATACAGTAAAATTACATATTTTCTGTACATTTTGTAATGTCATTGACAATCTATGGATTTTCTTTAGGTTAATAGTTTTCAGAACAAAATTCCACACGCTTTTAATTTTAACCGTGTATGACTTTGTCTATCTCCCATCCAGATATGTAGCTTTATTCAAATATGTTCCATTATTTTTTATTTTGTCTATCCTTGTTATGAATTCTTCCATGGAAATAGATCACAACATGTTTGTGGCTTCCAGGAAGATAAAAGTCATCTTACGTGACTTTTGTTTTCATTTTATTTCTTTTGCATGTTGTTTGGTTGGTGCCCCCTGCCTGCACATAATATAGGCTAAAGAGAGCTGACTCAGACAAAATAGCAGCAGAAGAAACTGCACGCAAACTTGGCCAGATTATCGCAGAAAAGGACGCCAAGCGGTAAGGCTGTTTTATCTTAATGTCTTGAATACTAGACTTGCCGTTTACTGTGTAGTTTTCAAATTACATTCCTGGAATTCACTCATTCTGATAGTGCTTTGGTTGTACGCAATTTAGGTACCATTGCTTTGGAAATACTCAAAAGGTCATTTCATGTCATCAACCTTTGCTTGACACTAAATAAATCTCAATATAGAAGCACAATAGCTCTAAGGTACTAACATATTTCTTAGGTATCGTTTCACGAAGCTCTCGTATCTACTAAGAAACCATAAGGACTTTTGGTGATCTTTTATACATGGCGATTTTTGCACATGCAAGATCACTATGTCAGAATTGTGGATATGAAAGCTTTGAGAAACGATACCCACGTCGATTTGCGAATGGATTCTAAAATTTGAATCAATCCTAACTTAAATAGTATTTCTAAAACCATCAGTTATTTTATTTTAGTATATTTTGACAAAATTGCGAAGATTATGTAAGTTGTGATACAGAATAAGGCGCCATAGAGTTGCGAGTTTTTGTCCATTCTGACAACATGCAACTCGATCATGGTAATGAGAGTGTGTATAAACAGGAAACTGAGGCAGGTGTCTACTGACAGTAGTACCAGTATCAGGGACGGCAACACCACCATCATCACTCAGCTACTTCATCATCGCGATCACTTGACTGTCACTGCGGCAAATTGTAGTAGCCCTATCTCATTCTCCAAGTACTTTCACCAGCCTCTCTTTCATTCCACATTGTTCGCTTTATTGTCGTCATGAACCTTTATTGTGTTGTTTTCAAGTAGTCAATTTGTAGATGTATCTTGGGATTTTTTTGTCCCTTTGGAATCATTCCATGATCATTAATGTTTGTGGGCTGAACAGCGTGGCATTTTAATCCACCGTTCCACGGATGTTATAAGAGTTTGTTCTTAGGCCAAACCAGGTTTATTGCTTGTTTAGAAATCCATAAATATAATTGAATTATGGAAAATATGTTAATAACTACCCGGTATGTTATTGCATAAACATTTAGTCAATATGGCATTTTCTGATATTTAATCAAGGTATATACTCTAACAAGTAGCGGCGACATTAACGTTAATCATTGACAGACTATATATAGAATTGTACAATTATTTTTAATGCTTTAGTTGACTGTCATTGTAAATTGCTAATCTTATAATAAACCTGATTAATGTGAACTCTAGTGTAATCGTAGGAGTGGCAGATGTTTCACCCCTATTTGTTGCACCTCCAGTCATTTCACCGCCACCTGTACCTTTCCGCCACTACTGAAATGTTCATATGTACATTTTTGCAACTAATTATTTTGTATGTAGGTGCATTTGCCATTATCCCCCAACTATCTTTGACCGAAACTTTTTGACTTTTGTCATAATTTGATGAACAGCCATAGTCGTTGGGAGAAAAATAGGATGCAAACATAGGTAACACTTGAAAAAAGTATGACACGATTATAAGTGACACTTGCGAATTAAATATTGGTGTGGGCGATATGGTCATGGGCTGGGGCCGGATTGACTGGGGTGTAATGACTACTTTAACTCTCTCCCTGCTAAAGGTGACTTAAGTTGCCAAATCACATGCAGAAATAGAACACTTTGATTTTATTCAGCAGGGAGAGGGTCAAACTTACATCTGATGTTATAGATAAATCTTTCAAACTGAAAACATCAAAATTCATGGTGTTTTTTCAAAATTATATTTTTCAAATTATTTAACAACACTCACTACTATGGAGTGTGATCACTATCATATCCCATGGTGAGTTTTGTCACGATTAGATACCGGGGATGATCTAATATTGAAACCGCCCCAGGTGGCTTTGTGTTATTCTCCACAGCTGATTCCTTTCTGTGGCGAGGATAGGATGCAATGCAATGGATGAACATGTTTTTTTTACCATCTTTGCTTCATTCAATTTTTAAGAGTTTATTTTGCCACTGCCAGGGACAATTGGTGCATCTTTCCTCCTGTGACAACGGCGTCATCTAAACCCCCAATACAATTTCAGTGTTATTAATATTTGAACAGCCCAATGTTTTGCTTAGATGTGGAGCACAATCTATGAGCATTTTTTTTACTAGTCATGTTTTTAGATGTTATATAACTGTGAAATTTCTATTTTAAAATATTTTGAAGGATAATTTTAGATGTTTATTATTTTAAAATTTGAAATGTCAAATTATAATTTCCTATTTTGTTTGTGCATGTACTTTGTTGTCATGATAGAATATGTTTAAAAAAAAGAAATATTGTTCTTTTGGGTTTATGACAATGTTGGTCCATAGTTCTACTACAGCAAGTAAACCACTGTCACTAATATTTGATATGTGATCAAAGATACCAAAATATTACCAAACTACCCACGGATGCAAAATATGAAACTCTAATTTTCAAGGCTTCAGTTTTTCTCAAACGTTACCTTTCTTTTACAATGGCAACAAGAACTAAGATGAAAAGAATACTTATTCTCGCATGAGTTCACTTGCCCATCTAATCAAGATTTGACCTTTGTATTATTATCAGGAATGTGGACATAGATAATTACTATATGATACTATATGAACACATGTAGTTCCTTGTAATACTCACAAACGTCTAATCTTTCATCATGGTAGACTGCTACATATGTTGCCATAGCTGTATTGGTATTTAGAATAGTATTATTAATTTGTTGCTTTTTAATTAAATATTGCGTATACTGAACATGTTATCGCTATGAAAGGTAGAACACAATAGCCTTTCCACATAATGTCTTGTAGACTATTATAGTTCACTAAAAACAGCTTTGTTTGAAAATGCATAGAAATAATCACAAAAACAAAAATAAAATTAATGTTCACAGAATGTCATTTTGTATCATATATCAAATTCAATTAAAAAAGTATAGATGTAAATGAAGAACTTTGTGTTGACATGCTTTGAATGTTTTCTTGTGTTTTATACTGCTGTATTTGGTGACCTTTGATGTTCAGTTCTTGTCTGCATCGTCAGCCATGTTAACCCCGAAGTACATTTTGAGTATGATTTAATAGCTCAAATTTTATATGGGGATTTCAGTTGAGCAGTGGTTTCAGTAGAATCGAAAGTAGGTGGCAAAGTAGCAAAGTAATAGGCAAAAGACCTGCATGAATCATACTTTCATCTACGAAGTAATATCAGCAAGATTGAAAGTAGACATCAAAATTAGGGAAATACTCCGAAATAGATGGACAATTTTGCCGGTTGTCACTAGTGGTCAGATTGTTTCTTCTGGGGTTGATCTAAACTAGCTCATATGGCGGAATAACCACTGCGTATGTGCATTCTATTTTTTGTTGTGGACGGAACCCAGTCAAACATGACGGCATCCATTATTCGCTTCAGTTTTATCAGTCACGGTCAAGATCCTATTCGCTTCCTGAACTATAATTGGATTACCCACAATGCAACCACGGCTGGCAACCACCGGAATGGATTTGGTGATAGTCAAAGCTGAAATCGACGATGTAAAAGTTGTTCGCTTTCATAATTCCAATGGTGTTAGTGATTTTTTTTGTTTGCGGGAATGCATTACATAATGTCTTATACTTTCTAGATATGGATTTTGTTTTTGAAAAACATTGCAGATAATATATTCGATTTGCCCCACCCGTGCATCGTCTGCTAAGCTCCCACTTTGATTGACACTATAGGCATATATTAGCTATTGTTAAATGGTATTTGGCAGTGTGCAAGTATTTAGTGATAATTATATTTACTAGATAAGCTAAACATATTTTACATAGTGACCAAACGCTATGCATCGTCTGCTAAGCAGCTGATATTTTAGCCGTCTAGTAGATCTAGCTATTCGATCTCCCACTTTGACTGAGCGACGGTTTATCGATAATGCCTATTTCAGCGATTTTCAAAGGGATTATTTGGCAGTACAAATATGGTGTAGCAGGCCCGTCGGAAGCAAAATTGGATTGGTCGTGCCACAATTATTTTTAATATGCACATACTAGTAATGTAAATTAAATCTAGTGGGGTGGGATGTTCCCGAAAATATTGAAATGTAGGCATAACAAAGTATGATTTGTGTGTGTGTGTGTTTAAATGCTTTGACAGTCGCCAAAGTATGATTTCCTGGTATAGGCCCTATATATAACAAAACATTGTTATGTAGTGTTGTGTCCTTGAAATTTCGAA
>JAVCKZ010002465.1:0-20878 GCA_034780755.1 Lepetodrilus elevatus | reverse complement strand
ACGCGATCATGGTTTGACCCATCGATCTTCCGAACTCCGGGCGGGCGCTCAAAGCTTTACACCACGGAGTCGGTATGTGCATCCGAGTGAGTGAATTATTGTTTTATACGATTGAACCACTGGCACTGATGTTAGTCGCCATTTTATTTGTAGGTGTCATGTGACCAAGTTATCCACGCCCCAACCCCAGTTAAGTTACTGCGGCAATTCCATGATAAACAAGTGCTTGTGATTGGCCAGGAACACAGGGTAGAGATTGCTCAAGAGTGAGTAGACGACTCGGCATGCTATATCACTTATCACTGCTTATTGGACTATCTCATTTAGGCCACGTGTAAATAGTCTTAAAAAAAAAAAAGTTTCTCATATTCCTCCGCGAGTCCCGCAAGGCTGCGCATGCATATTTTAATTAGCATTTAAAAAAAATATAGATGCAATGCTTTCCATTGTCTCTTTTTATTTTACTATTATAAATAACAAAATATTAATAATAAAATCCAGTTTTTGTCCGTATCAGTTAAAAGCTAAAAAAGATTATGTAAACCTTTACATACACTTAGGCCTACCAATTGTGTTAATCTACTTTCCCCTCACCAATTAATGAAACTAAAAATAGATAAATAAATAAATAACAGTGATATTAATGTATGTATTTAAAAAAAAGTAATACTATTTTAATTGACGTGCGTAATCTCGCTACCTTCCAGCCTGGGTTTCAACAACCTGTGCACTCTTGATGAAGTAAAGGATGCCTACCCGTTGTTAGACTACGTGGACCACGAAAACAGGAACCGGATTGCCAGGGGTTACACGGAAAACAACGACTTTCCAACGATTGAAGGTAGGAAACTCATACGCAACATACCATCCAAAACTTCTTAAGGATTTCTCCGGTGCCGGAACAAGTTGCTTTTAATCAATTATTTATGTTGAAAATAGATATATAGAATGAAAATTTGACTCAGATGTGCTTTAATTATCAAATAAATGAGAAAACAAGTCCTGCTCTGTAGTTTAAAAAATTCAAGCCACTCCATAACTTCAACGGCAGCAACGGCGCTCGGATATCGCGGCGATTGACGAACCGTTCTAAGATGTAGAGACCATAAAGGCCCTTTCACACCATAGTCGAATTTCGCTGCGACAAACTTATGCGATTTACGTTCTGAGATAGAACCGTATAATTTATCTATAGACCCTATGGTTTCACACCAAAAGCGAAATTCGCAACGACAAATTTCGATAGAATCTTTTGTTATCGCCACTGATTGACGCGGCGATCTTTCGGTCGCCTCTGGTGTTTACAGAGGACCTTTACAAACGATATTAACGGCCTTTGGTGATTATTGTTTAATTTCCCCTGTTTTCCCCCCACTGTAGCTATTTTACTTCTTGCCGAGCCTACTCATTGGGAGTCTAACCTTCAGCTGCTGGTCGACCTGCTGTTGAGTGAAGGTAAACCTATCAAGGCCCCAGCCAACTTCAGAAGTGTTCCACAACTTCCGGTTATAGCATGCAACATGGATCTCCAGTTCATGGCAGAGGCGTGTATGCCTAGGTATGTACACTTTTAGACTACTACACGAGTCGATCTTTACATTTTTTTTTGTTATCTGAAATTGGTTGAATGTCTTCAATGCACACCGTGGGGCAAACCTTAGAGCGCCTGCCACGGAGTGCGGAAGGTCGGTAGGTCGTACCAAGTTTGACCACGGCCGCGTCATACCTAAAGACGTTTACACAAATGGTAGTTGATATCACCCTGCTTGGCGCTCAGCATAAAGGATAGTTTACATCAACGGGTGGTCCCCCAGAGTCACCTTACTAGTCTGAGTGGGATATTCTTGCGACATTAATATTCCAGAGTGAGCTAGCACTCTAAAAACAACTGGTAGAAATCCAGCCTAGCACAAGCAGACAATAAAATACACCGCTCTCAAGCTCCATGCTGTGAGGCAAATGTGTCCCAAAGAGGGACCAGTCTGCCGAAGGCGATTGTCAAAGCATTTAAATACACACACACACACACATGCGCACGCACGCACGCACGCACACACACACACACACACACACACACACACACACACACACACGTATGCATGCTATAATGTTGAATAGTATGAATAGTATTGGACAAAGATACACAAGCGATTGAAAAATATTTTGTTCAAATATTATCTAATGTTATTTCAATAACGTTAATGAATATATTTTAGTATGACAGTAGTAACGGTAGCATTTATGTATATTGTATCGTCGTATTTTCTGTTCTGTATTCAGGCTTGGACACGGTGCGTTCCTTGTGTGTCTTGAAGCTCTGTACAAGGTAAATATACCTACAATTATTATTATTATTATTTTTTTAAATTGGGGTTTTGAACGGCTTTCAAGATTCTTTCTATCATGTCACGGACTGTCAGCTAAGACAGGAGGAAACCCGCAACATAGGCTACGTAGCGCTTCAGGAAAATGCAAAGCATGAAGCGAACGGAAATCGATTTCCTATCATTTTCCTACTACACTACGCTTCAACACTTGTATTCTATCTTGAACGCACCCCAGGGCTGAGTAAGCCGCTTAGCTAAACTGGTTCCTTGTTCCATCTACGGTTCATACGACTTGAGACAGTCGGGTAAGCCGCTTGCAAGCCGCTTGCGTCTTTGAACGCGCCCAAGGGCGGGATTTCAACAATATCTTTCAGATAGTCTTCGACTTGATGGAAGTAGCACCCATAAAATCATCAATCCTTTTCATTGAAAGTGCATATAATGTTAATATTACATGTAAAAACGTATAGTAGTAACAGTGCGACATTACTTTGCAGAAGATTACCGGTAGAGACCTCGAGTACTCCACACTGGTTGGCAAACCTTGCGAAATAACCTACCGGTTTGCTGAACACACTCTATGCAAGGTGGCCAGAAATATGGGAATCAAGAGAGACATCAAGAGAATGTACTTCATTGGGTAAGCCCTGGAGATCGACATACTGTCATTACCAGTAATACCAGATGGCATTACGGTCCTTACAGACCAGAGGTCAACGTATATCGCCTGGTTTGTCGCCTCCGGTGTGCAAGGACCTTTAGATTGCTGAGCATCCTCTGAAACAAATGGTCATTGAACTCTTAAATCCACAAATGTTGTGACGGGAGGTAGAGCAGCTATTGGGTGTTTCTGGAGGAGAGGCAGTTTCTCATTTGATTTGAATGACTGTTAACTTAATATTTTGAAGTTTATTTTTATTAATCCGTGTATGTTTAGCGGGAAAGAATATGGGATATTTCAATTGGTATCAAATGTTCTCAACTGTCCGCGTCTGTTTCCAGCGACAATCCTAACGTTGACATCTACGGCGCCAACCTCTACGACCGATACCTCCAAAAGTTCTGGAACAACCGCCGGAATGGCAACGAAGATTCCACAGAAACGCATGGTCTCCCTTCTTGCCGTCTCATTCCATCGAACGTGGACCTGCACGAGCAAACGGTCGAGAGGTGTCACAGTTTACTGGTTGGAACCGGTGTGTACCAGCACAGACCGGAAGAGACCGGCGCGGACGAGGACCACGAGAGTACGTACCACGGTCACCGTGACATCGACCACGAGCCCCACCTGTCCCGGCCGTCGAAGTTCGTACCGGATGTGGACCAAGGAATCCAGCACATACTCGACATGGAAAACTGCATGACTGTGTGACATCATTCGGACAGGAAACACGTTTCCGGTTGAAAATAATATTCTTTATAAAAAAACAAACACATGATTTGAGAAATCTCTTCAACTACGATCGTGCAGTATAAGAGGACGGTTGCCATTGGTCCACATTTTATTATGGTATCAATGTCCGGTTTCCAACGCTTCTTGATTAAAACTGAGATCATTCCTGGTGCCAATGGGGTTTTGATATTAAACTGTGCATATAGTAGGCGTAGACCCAACGGATAATCATATAGGAATTGCTGTCCGATATATCAGCCATGACGTCATAGCCAGCTTTGTGTGTTCTTGTGCAGACTCTTACTACGTAGTCAGGGAGCCAGATTGAGCTAGGAGCTCTAAATCCAATTTGACCCTACACAGCATGTGCACGGTCCGTTAAGTTTCTTGGCATTTTATGATGCAAATATGGCTGCTGTTTACGAATCCGGACAAAGACAGAACGGTTCAACCTATAGCCTATATCATGGCTTATGAACTCATCACGTTTGTGGTCAGAGTTGTACATTGTGATAATAATAATAGGTTACCTACCAGTACCTATACCCGACCCAACGGACCAAATCGCTGGCAAGCCGTGCATTATGCTTGGTTGTCGTTTTTGACGATGAAAGCTGAACTTTATCAAGAATGTTCCAACCAATGATTGTCCATAATATGTGTTTGTCTCATCTGATGCGTCGTATTATTATTATTATTATGGATGTGAAGTTAAACATTACATATTGGATTTTAAACAATAATTTATTGTGCTATCACAATGAGAACATAAACGTCATATTAACAATAAATCTTTGCCTTGTCATTTGGCGGAGCCCATGCAGCCGTACTCATTATAGCTTTAGCATTAGGCCTATTTTTTTTAAAACGCATACAATCACAGATTTTGATTGCCGCAATTGACCAATTATGAGTTATAAATAATAATGTAATAATAATGTGTCCATTTATATAGCGCCAAACTCCACACTAGATATGCTCATAGCGCTTACATTATTACCCCGGTCAGTGAGTCTGTGTACACTCAATTCCTTCTCAACTCCCTGGGGATTATACAACACAAGCTGCCTTTGCAGGCGCTACATGGTTATCATTCACATTACCGTCTCATCCTTCCGGGTACCCATTCTCTGCAAAACAATAAACAAAATGTTGAACCAATTTAATCATTAGCCAGACAATTTACTAAAACATGTCGTATCCCAAGACAACTTTTATCCTTCTCTTCATCACTGTTAATTTTGTTCTTCTCAAATAGACTATAAATGTTCTTTGACTTTAAATGGACACCCTAATCAATTGCCCCCCATGTCTTCTATCACATTATGGTGAACTCTTCAAGATGTCATTTCCCAACTTGGATTCTTTCACATAAATAATGTATGCTTTCAGCAAAATCAAAGAAGAAAAATTCACAAATGTCATCACTGACAATGATTAAATCTATTTCTTTATCTTGGGTAGTCGTAGTAACCATGGTAATTATATTAATAACATACAACGAGGAATATGAATTTTCTCAGAACTACACGTTATTTTCTCAATGAAGACTTGTTTCGCGTGGTTTATGACCACACTAATTGCACTGGATTTATATGTGATTGCTCATCATGTAAAATTCATGGTAATGCGAGTCATGGATTTTGTAATCACATTGTAGCAGCGTTACAATCTCAGTCATGGACAGATGAAAGCACTAACGCTGACGGAGCTACGAGCTGCACTGTATTAAAACACAAGTCTAGGAATTGATTGAGCAGGGAAACCTGGTCGTAGGCCTCTAATCACCAGTCAGACAGTGCACTCGTAAACGTTCCTCGCAATATTGTTGTTGACGGCAGAATTATCGTTATACATGTGTAATTCTAACATAAAACAAGGATAGAGTTAATGTTTAATTAAATATAAAATGACATTTTTTAAAGGTTAACTTTTACTATTAAATACAATATTATTTAAATCTTGTCAGATTACAGCAGAGAGAAAACTAACAGTGTTGCATTCAATTGTATACTCTCCAGGGAGTTGAGAAGGAACACTGATTGTACAATGATCCATTGTATTGACCGGGGATACTAATGTGGTGCTTAGAGCATGCCTTAGGGGGTGGATTTGGCGCATTATAAGTGGCCTATTATTATTATATTATTATTCATAGATTGTAAAGTACTGAATATTTCAGTTTTGCAAGCGTTGCAATGGATACATGTATATTTTCTACAATAAGCAATGAAAGCATTCAAATCCAAGTATATATAACTTATTAATACATATTATGTAATTAGGATTTCTTTTAAATGTTTTTTTTCATTATTATTTTTTATAGATTATGTACATTAGTAACGTGTTTGTGTAGTTTGTCAACATGCACTGCTACTTGTTTCAGGCTTCTGTTTCCGGTCAGTTCGAGAGCAGCAGGAGAACCTATTCAAGGAGTTCATCGTCACGTACATTGACGTCCTCGCCAAGGCCTCCAATGAGTGAGTCTCAACTCGTTAATGTTAATTACGTGATGCCTCATCAGTGCCGTTTATGGCCGCTAGTTCAGTCGGTGCCTTTAAAATCACTGTCGGTGCCAGCGGAAAATCTATTTCTGTCCTCTCGACATTTCTATACAGCCACTCACGAACACATGTCAGGCTGTCTCATATTTTTAACCCCCTCCCTGCTGAAGGCAACTGGAGACGCCATAAAGAGCAGTGTTTCTGCCCAATCCAGCAGGGAGAGGGTTAACTGATTTCTGCAATTGTGCTAATGTTGTTGGTTTTATATTTTTTAAATGTGACAACTGCATGTCCTGCATTCCGGTCTTGTAAAAGAAAATGTGTTATATATTCTGATTAAACTGTAATTCCTATGCTGAAAGTTACTAGTTACAAACATCAATGTTAATATTTTGACACAGTTGCAGGTGAACATTCTATGGATTTAAGAATATTTATCATTCAGTGGTTTATATGGCTATATGCTCTTATAAATAACCTATTGTTGAACATTGTGCGATATCTAAATATGTTACTTCGTCAACGGAGTATTTTTCGTTAAATAGAACCACCTGCTCCTACTATTTCAGTAATCGATATCTGTAAAATGATCATTCAGGATTGCTACCCCATCTAAAATATTAAAATCTAATCCTAATTCCCAACTGGGAATTGAATTGATCAAAAAGTTTCCATTTCATTTTTGATTAGGGAGTGTTCACTTTGAAACATGCAACACGTCCAAGGTTACTGGCCATGTGGCTAACCACACGCTAACCTTTGACCTTACCGCTCCAGCTTAGACAGTCGGTGGTCCATCTCTTTGTGTGCTATAGCTCAGGTGTGGTCTCGTACATGTAGATTTGTTGCGTAGGTTAGTTACGTCAATATCAACAAGTTCAGTCAACAACCTTGGGATACAGAAACCCCACGACGACATCATGCATGTTTATATTAATATTATAATAAATAAATATGTAATAGTCTTGACTATGCATGTTATTTTAACCACAGTAGCATATTGTCTTTAAGTTGTGATTATCGAAGGGAAATGTTAATTCTGTTATTAATAAAATCAGGGAATGTTGGCAAGATGCGGGTCTACATTCCTGTGCAGAATTTCTGTTGATTTCAAAGATAAGAACTGTCCAAGATACACTGATAGACACAAATGGATGTCTACCTTAATAGAAGAAATCTCTTCCTACATCATTTATAGCCATGTTCAAGAGGTTTTAAAGATTATTATCAATAATGGAATATTGATGAAACCTCCAATTTGCGTTGTTTGAATTAGATTAGTGTGGTGATAGCATTCTCTGATAGCATTGATGATATGCTAGCTAGCATCCCATGAGGATAACAATGATAACATTGGTAATTGTTATCTTATTAATTCCAGGTTATATAAAATTATTCATTTTGAGATAATATTCATCAGCGATATATTCCGTAGTGCTTCTATTACTTACAACATGAAATCAGTCAAATTATTTTGTGGATATTCACATTAGAAAAGTAGCAAGAAAAATTCAACTTGTTTTTATGTTTAGAATGACTACCGGTATGTAGATGGATGAAATTTTGGTTAAATATTGCATCAGTTTGAAATATTAACCTTTGTCTACATACTTTCCAGCTTGAATGTAGTTTATTTATGAAGACATTTATGAAAGCATCAAGTGACCTATTTTCAGATGGCTTTCATTCCTCGGGCAGACCAAGTTTATGCATGATTTAAATTAGGCCAGAGTTACTGGATTCACTGACCCATTTTATTTCCACCTTAGAAAATAAAGTTAATGATTTTTATTATATTCTACCAACACTTACTGTGACTTACAGTGTAGTGTGTATAATAAAAAATGGTGATAGAAAAATCTGTATAAACTATCATTGGAATAGGCCCACAAGCTGCAGCTAGGAAAATGATTGATTAACCCTCTCCCTGCTGGATTAGGCAAAAGCAATGCTCATTAGGGCATCAAAGGTTGCCTTCAGCAGAGAGAGGGTTAAGCATGTTAAGTTTAAATCAATTTGCTATGTTATTGGTATATAACAACAGCCTAATTTATCACAATTACTGCTATTGTCAGTATTGACAAGCAATACTTTGAAAATAATTGTGCATTCAAATCTGAACAATTGATATGTACTGTACCAGTGTACCAGTGTGTTGTTTATGACACTTATTGACAATTATTTAGATAAATTAAAGTTATATTCTGCCAACTGACCAGTTCATAATCTCCAATTATTATTCTTTTTATATTGAACCTGACAGACTGGCCAAAACATCAAATTATATTTCTATTTACATTTGGCCACGAGCCAAATTATCACACACAAAAAAAACAACAGTGAACCGAATAACTATGGCCTTAGATACTAAATACGTGTTTATACTTGAAAACAAACAAAAATCAACCAAGCCTGTGAACATTTGATATACTGCTGCTGATAATCATCATCATCATCATCATCACTTCAGTGATGTCAGTGATGTCATCATGTTAGTAGTAGTAGTACGTGTGTATGTGAAGTATGTCGACCAGGAAAAGACACAAAGAGATGTGAAATAGATCACCACTCCTTTGTGTTTACCACATAAACAAGTGTGTCAGGGTGTCTGTATGTTGGTGAGGGTGCTACCACGTGTTTTTCAGACATTACATTTTCCAATTTCTAACACAAACTGGCATAGGTAAATTCAAAATACATTTGCACCACCCTACAATCATATCCTGTTTGAGTCCCTTTATTTATATTTTAATGGAACAATTTGCGGTTTTTGAAGATTTTCAGCTATATGTCAATAGAAATCATCTTAGCACCTATTAAATACTGTACTATATTTTTTATTAGATTTCTTTCTTTATTGATCTGTTCTATTCTGGTCTGTGATCTGTTGAGTAATAAATAATGAATTGGTCCTTCTTTAGTATCAGTAAAACACTTGTCTAATGTTTACACACAACCAGGTTGTCAGATATTAATGCAGTGTTTGAATTAATAGGGGATCCGGGGGTCATTTGAAAATCTGAATGTTAAAAGTATCTGTGTGACCCCCTGAAAATTACAGATCTTACCACCTTTAACATTGGGCCTATGGAGAATGACCCCCCTCATTATTTTCATTATTTCGAACACTGTTAATGTGTCATGTTAATCATTGCTTTACAACTTGCATAGAAATATCTGAAGATATTTATGAGTTGAAATAAAATACTAGTACCATTATATATATATATATTCCTTGTACTGGTTTCAATTCTGTTAAACAGTATTTCATCCTTGAGGCAGGTATTGTGTTGAGCAACCCATACAACATCTCTTAAAGCCATAAAACAGATCAATATGTTAGGTAATGTATTTCTGAACCAGTAGAAAGAAAAAATAAGGAGATTATTTTTTGGTTTGGACTAAAATTCAACTTAATCACCAGCTGTTGGTGCTACATGTATCTGTGAAGTCTGTATTGATTACTGTGCAGGGGTATTTATAGACGTCCTGACCTCAGACATCGATTTCCACTCCACTGACCTCAGTCACTGTATTGAGGTCAAGCATATTACTTCTGTCTTTCACAACTCCCACCAGCAATAACATAATTTTACTCGCACATATTTAGAAGGATTTATTAGAAGACTACTGAAATAGACTGACCATTAAACATTCCACTCTGACAAAGAAAAAAAGAAGAGAAAGGTTTACCATGGCAGAACGAAGTATTCGTCTAATTGAACAATTTGTGTTATTTTATATTTTAAAATATATATTTTATCCCACTTATCAAGATAAAAAATAAAAATGACTGCTTGCATAAGGAAAGGAATGTGTTTGCTTTTCATCGATGAATTAATGCCCATTAGTGTACGGGTATCATGTTGAGTTTCTGGTAGACCAAGTTTTAATAGAGCTCTCCTAGTCCTAGCGGTGTTCTAAGTACCGGTAAAACTGGGAGAGACCTTCAGGAGAAAACACTTTTCTCAGAAATAATAAAGACACCCATTTTGAAGAGAGCCTGTGTACTCTGCAGTTATGGAGAATAAATATATATATTATGGCTGCTTCATTAACATTTGTAAATTTGATTCAAAACACCATAAAATGTGTGGATACTGATTGATATTATTTGATCCAAAGTAATCGTGATTACATGTTGTGTTTTCAGCAAAGTGCGAGTCCTGTATGGCGGTAACGAGCTGTTTGACTACGAGGTGGACTCGACGTTCTGGCGCGACATCCAGATGGCGTACTACACGCTGGGCTGCATCGTCCTGCTCATGTTCGTGCTCACCTCCTGCTCACTGTGGCTCACCCTGTGCGGCATGCTCAGCATCATCCTCAGCTTCCCCCTCGCACTCTTCTTCTACCGCACCATCTTCCACATCAACGCCCTCGGCATCCTCAACGGCGCCGCAGCTTTCGTCATCATTGGTATAGGTACGTCAATCATTTAATTGGTATAGGTACGTCAATCATTTCATTGGTATAGGTACGTCGTCATTGGTGTAGGTACGTTGCTCGTAGGTTTTCTCCAGGTGTCAACGTTCACTCAAATTTAGCAAGCACGTTTCTCATGTATGGACCTATGTTCCTCACAGTAAGTGTACATTCCTGGTAATTCCTAGTGGTATTGTTACATTTCTGGCATTTCCTAGTGGTATTTAGAATTCAGCCTGGCAATTAAGAGTCACCAAAATGTTGTTAGTATTGAGAATTTGAGAGTTTTGACTTTGTTTTTCAAATTATGTTTACTGTGACAATGAGGGGAAATGTAAACAATTCACTGTATATTTATATTTACATCTCTTATTCTATAATGCCGATGCTCTATATTCAGGTGTGGACGACGTGTTTGTGTTCGTCAACATTTTCCGCCAAGCCGACCACTTGAAGGACCACTCTAAGAGGATCTGGTACACCATGAAGGTGGCGGGCAAGGCAACGTTCTTCACATCCTTCACCACCGCAGCCGCATTCGCAGCCAACATAGCATCATCTGTAAGTAACCGTAGAGGGGCGGGTGGTAGCACAATGGTAGAACTTTGGACATCGGAGCCAAAGGTTCCAGGTTCATATCCCGCCAGGAACCCAGCATCAATGTTCACAAAAGTTTCACTTCTGATATGATGTTGATAGGATTTGCTATCTGTACTGTGGAAAGAAATGAAGTTATCATCCTTGGTCTGTCAGTACCAGCCGGTGCTCACAGGTTTACTGCAACATTCAGGGCTATGGATGTTGCAGGTTTCCTCCTGCTCAAAACTGACAAGCCGTGATATAAGTTGAAGAATCTTGAAAACGGCTCTGCTCCTCAATTAAAAGTAACTGTGGAAACGAATCCTAGTACATTGTGGAGAATTGTTTAACATAAACCCTATTAAATCTGAAGCTGTATACTGTAATCCAATGAAGTGCTGCCTCTGTTGTCAGATCCCCGCGGTGTACGAGTTTGGCCTGTTCATGTCTCTGATCGTCAGCTCGTGCTGGCTGACGGTCATCACTATGATGCCTCCAGCTCTCTACCTCTGGATCCTTTGCTTCTCCAAGTGTGAGGCCGCCTGCTTTAAACTGTGAGTACACCTGCTGCTTGGCATTATAAGCTTATGATATAAAATATTGCGTTAATTTAAATCTTTAAATCATTTAAATCGCTATTCTGAAGTACCAAGATCTAAAAATACCCTTTCTGAGAATTTGTCTGGATGACATTTTCCTGGATCCTGCTCTTAGCCAATGAGATAGCTTCTGATCAAATCAATTTTGCATTCTTCTGATCAAATCAATTTTGCATTCTTCTGATCAAATCAATTTTGCACTTAGTATATCTTTTCTAATTTCAAAAAAGATAATGTCGGAATGTTTAAGGAATGAAACAAGATCGTATTTTAATTAGCTTGATCCATTTGGCTACTTATATTAGCTTGCTAATGCATCAGTTAATTATTTGTCCGAGATTGTGTGACAGTGTTGTTGTCTACCTGCAGGTGTTGGTGTTGGTGTTGGGGGGCACAGCGGGTAGAGGAGCCGCTAGACGCGCACCACGTCCAGGTCACGTCCACCTCCCACAGCAACCAGGCCCTGGACGACGATGTGCCTATGCTGCATATTGATACACCGCCAGGTCAGTGAGTCTTTACTTGTACACAGGGCATAAAGTGTCTCCTGTATGTAACTTCTAAACCCCATGGTAACTTCAGCCATAGACTACACAAGATCAGTACAGATCAAAACATTTGCTTCCCAACTTTAAATGTAAATACAGTGTTCCCTCGATATAACGCTGAATTTTGGGTCCATGACATGCAACCCGCGTTATAATACCTGTGTTATATCAACAAATATAATTGGATGAAAAAAAAGGTTTTAAATTTTTTTTTTTTTTAAATGGGGTCCACTTTGGACCCTGCATTGTATCCGAATCCGTGGTGCATCGAAGGGTGTTATATCTAGGGAGCACTGTAGTAAGTTTTGCTCTATACACATTCATGGCAATCTATGAAACTAGCATGTCAATTCCTGATGCATTTATGTTTGTAGTGAACACAATAGCCGGCGACGACTGTGACGTGCCAATGTTAGTGCCAGATCCCTACGCCAGTGGCAGCACGACACCGATGTCGTCACGAGACATGTCCGACAGTTTCTCACTGAGCAGACTCATACAAGTCCTGGTGGGCAAATATCTCGCCAAGTTCATCAGGAAGGGACGATATGTTATCATAGGTCAGTTGACCCGCTTATTTGAAGACTGTGTTATTATACCTTTCGTAGAATCTTCTGAACTATCCTTAGAACTGTATCTCTGTTTTACATACCAAGCTGTACTATCTCTCCCCTAATACCTCTCCCCTACTATCTCTCCCCTAATACCTCTCCCCTACTATCTCTCACCTACTATCTCTCCCCTACTATCACTACCCTACTATCTCTCCCCTACTATCTCTCCCCTACTATCATATGACCTGCTAGTAACCACTGGTATTCTCCTATAGGGTGTTTCGGTGTGCTGCTGGTCGTGTCCATGGGTCTGATGTCCCAGATCCGCCCCGCCACCCAGCCGCCCCAGCTGTTCCACCCCGGCACCAATCTCCAGCAGCTGCTCAACCTCAAGGCCAACTTCAGCATGATAGAGACCCTCAGCTGCTACAAATGCTCGGGCTCATACAAGGTAGAGTGTAACACACAGTCTGGACATACAGGCTATCTTCTCAAGATTCACCAGGCCCCGAGATTATTAAATGTTTTTTAGTATGATTTCATGCTCAACTCGAAGGTTAGGTCACAAATACCTACATTAAATTTGAGCTTGAGCATGAAATCGTACTCAAAGGGTTTCATTATCTCGGGCCCAGAGTTGAGAGATTTTATACAGATAATGTGCATTGGTTAACCTTCCCTATAGAACAGTGATGTTCAGAGAGAAGGTATTGCTTTTATCAGCACCGTGGAGAGTATATCATTTCTATTTATTGTAATGAATAAAAACATCTTCTCGAGGACATATTTATTATTATACACATATACAAAATAAGAATACAGTGCTCCCTCGATATAACGCCCTTCGATGCACCACGGATTCGGATACCAACAAATATTTTTATTTTTTATTTTTTCTCCAATTATATTTGTTGATATAACGCGGGAGCACTGTACCAGCAATTTAAATACAGTGAAAGCATGAATTGTAATGTAAGTTTGTAAGACGGCCAGCTGATGAGACGTTTCTCCTTCAGGTGAAGCCTGGCCCAGCCGTCACCACGACTCCTACACCCCTGTCTAAACTCATCCCCACCCACCACGCCACTCGCCCACACACTGTCACACCACCTCACACATCCAGCCACATGCCCCAGAACACATCCACACATCCTACCAACACTCCCACCACCGCCACCACCACTACTACTACGACGACGACGACGACCGTGACCAGGAGGGTGACACACCGACCTCCCCCAGTGGTGGAACCACAGCCACCCCAAGGTCAGGACCACAGTAAGTGGCGCCATTAGTGCAGCTGATAGGAAGTCAGATCGTAGTCACAGTGAAGTCTGCTTGCCCCATTACGGCAGTAAACAACCGTTATAGTTTTCTTTTTGATTATATGAAGTAATAAAAAAAATGATATTTTTATTAAGAGGAAACGAAAATCAGTGTATTATATTTCTCTGTAGCTTCTAGTAATGATAATATACAGCATTTTATATATCACCTTATATAGTTTTGTTAAAATATTACCTCCTTAAGGTGCTTAAAATCTTGACATGTTATTTATTTCTATCTTTTTATGTTTCAATTAGATCTATTAATTATATCATTTTATTTTAATTTTATTAAGATTTGTTTTTTTTTAGCAATCTGTCAATCCTGAATGGACGTTAAAACAAAGGATGTAGACAAATCATGTATATTTGTTCTTGCAGATTCCGGAATAACGTCTGACTCTGTGTCGAAGAACTTCAATGTTTGTAATGGTAACAGCTGCAACAACGTGAAGGACCGTCCCAACATCCGCACGGGCACCAAGGTGTACGTGGTGTTCGGCATCAAGGGTCTGGACCGCAGCCAGGTCCAGCAGCGGCACGTCCTCAACGAGTACAAGGTGAGGCCTGGCCGGGGTTGCACCAAAGTGCTGTGTGTCTGACGTATATCGGGGCATAAAGCACTGACTATACAGTGTTCGAAATTAAGAAAATAATAAGGGTGTCATTATATTATAACATGTCAAGATATTTTTTGAATTTTATTAAGATTTTTTTTGGGAGGTCAATGTTAATGGAGGTCAAATCTGTCATTTTCACGGGGCCACACATATTCATATGTCTTTTTGTTCACACAGGGCCGCACCGTGTTCGATCCCAACTTCAGTAAGAACTCCATGACAGTGCCAGTACTGAAGGAGCTGTGTAGAGTTTGTAAAGCCATCGCTGCCAACCAGGAACTGGTAAAGAAGGGCAGCGCTCAATGTCTGCCACCCAGTGAGTACACCGAGTCAACGACATACGCAGGGATGAGAATCTTCCACAGATCCACAGATTTTTCAGGCTCAGGCCCCGAGATTACAAAACTTTTCTGAGTATGTTTTTGTGCTCAACTCACGTGCCAAGTTCAAACACATGACGTTTTATGAAAAGTTTAGTAATCTCGGGGCCCGGACGTTTCAGCTGAAAACACAATTCCCATTCTCATCCCTGAATATTGCTGACAATGTAGCTTTGCTAGGATAATTGAATTCTCCATCTCAGAAAATAAATTGCTTACCACCTCGTGGCCCAAGTATGGCGTATGGGTGAAAGATTCCCACTGTGACGTAAAACAATAACACTCACTCACCTTATCGCCCATTATCTGACTTTCTGGAACATGTTGAGCAGAGTTTTGCACTGTGTTAACAAGGAACCAATGTCTTCCTGGCTCCGTACTATTGAATGTTCCGATTGTTCCAGTCATCCCACAGAGTGTTCTAATCATGCTGAACTCAGTGCCTGAGTGTAGAGACCTCCCGAATGGACCTCGAGGTATCGCCACCATGCAGACGCCCATCTCCGCGGTGGGAGGGATGACGGCAAACCACACACTCCTCTGGCTGGGGTTCGCCTTTGAGTCGGTGAGTGTCTGGAAACTCTGTCTACCAGGAATTCTGCGTCGTGCCTGCGTCTGGATGCTTGCATTTCTATACGCAGGCGCAACGCAGACGCTGGTATGCTACCCCCCCTGCGTCGCGTCTTCATCGAACGCGCGTTGTACGCAGGTATCAAACGGCTCGTGTGCGCCAAACTGCGCTTGTGTTGCGTCGAGATTTATCGAAGAGCTAATCAGCTGCCTTTCCCGAGAAATGTGATTCGAACAAAATGGCGACGTCTATGAGCGGTGACATTTTGAAAGTGCCACATAATACTCTGAGCGCAGATTGAACGCAGATTTTGGCGCACACGAGTGCTTGTGTCTGCGTCTACAAACGCCGACGAAAGCGCAACACAGACGCCTGTGTGCGCCAGGCTTAAGACAGATGTTTCTCACATGAGATGATGACATTGTGTTTCCCTGCTTGTAGACGACCTCCAAAGGTCAGTCGTACTTCACGGCGTACAAGCAGTACCAGAAGTGGGAGTCGTTCCTGGAGCACATCAAGGAGACGGAGATGCGCCGAGACTCCCCGCTACAGGGCATGTTCCAGGTGTCCCAGTTCTGGAAGAAGGTGAGATGTGGGACATGTTGGCGATAACCGTTGTTTATTTATTGAATGGGTGTATTGCACTTTCAAACTCTATTTTATGTAATAAAATTGTTTATTATTATTATATTTATTATAATTTTTTTTAATAGTATTTTATTTTTAACTTATTATTATTTTATTTTATTATTATTATTATTATTATTATTATTATATATATAGTGATGTACAACTCTGACTATGACCGAGGTACATACAGCGCTATTTTGTTGCAGGTGATGATGGAGGTGGTGGCAGTCAGCAGCGCCATCTATGGGCTGGCGTTGTCTATGATCGTGTGTGTCATCGCCATCGCAATCTTCACTGGACACGTCGGTCTTCTCTTCATTGTTGTCATCACAATCTCAGGTAATATTCGTCTTTGTACTATGTTACCATGGGCATTACATTTTGAGGGGCATGGTAAACATATATCACGCCTGTTGCTATAGGTTACCCAAGTGTTGTAACTGAAGTATGTACATTTCTAATTCCGATATATAAGCACTAATATATTAGTAAATATTCATCACTAATTTTCCCAATATGATCATGGACGTAGTAAATGTCTTGTTGGTGATGTACACAGGTCTATATGTACGTTGATGTTTCAGCCATGATCTGTCTGGTGGTGGCCATCTTCTACCTGGCGGGCTGGGAGATGGGCGCAGTGGAGGCGATATCGCTCTCCATCCTGGTGGGGTCGTCCGTCGACTACTGCGTACATCTGGTCGAGGGATATCTCATTGCTATCAAACACATGCCGGAATCGCCAGAGATGGTAAGAACTGTCTTTCACCCTCTCCCTGCTAGATTAGGCACAGACACAGATCTTTAAGGCATCTATTGTTGCCTCCAGCATGAAGAGAATTAACATGCTGTTTGCTGGAGGCACCGTGATGTGCCCCGGGGAGTCGTGGTTGTAGTAAACTCAAGGAACATCTCTATTGTCCATTGTTACATAAGAATAATGAATAGTGCTTTCCATAGAGAAACTATCATTAAATACTGTTATATTTATTTTTTACTTTTATATATTTTATATTCAGTCCTTTTGTAATGGTAGACATAGAGGATCTAACATGAGTGGTCATTAAATACTGAATTTATTAAACGAGTTGGTAAAACTGATATTGTGCGAGGCTTTGCCAAGTGATCTACCGAACCTTTATACTGTAGTTTACAATAATAAAGTACATGTATGTGAATGTCATTAAAGTATTAAAAGTAAATGCTATTACTGCAGACAAACTCTGAGAAGCGGGTGTGGAGGACCAGCTACGCACTGCGTCACATCGGCGTCGCCATCGTCAGCTCCGCCATCACCACCATCATCGCCGCCATCCCACTCACACAGACCACCATCCAGCCCTTCGCCAAGTTCGGCGCCATCGTACTCATCAACACCTCCGTGTCCATCGTCTTCACTCTGCTGCTGTGCGGCGGGCTGCTCATGACGATGGGTCCGGCCAAGTTCCACAGCTCTCTTCGGTCGTCCGGTCTGGCGCTGGTCATCACAACCGTCATCGTCGGAATCCTCACCCTCTTGCTGTTCACAATCTCGCGGACCGTGACAGACATTCCAGGCCCCGGGGGTGAGCCTCTGTTCCCACGGTAACGACCAGCCTCTATTCTCACGGTAACGCCCGAGGGAAAGTTTCACTGGGGGTGAGCCTCTATTCTCACGGTAACGCCGGAGGAAGAGTTTCACTGGGGGTGAGCCTCTATTCTCACGGTAACGCCGGAGGGAAAGTTTCACTGGGGGCGAGCCTCTATTCTCACGGTAACGCCGGAGGAAGAGTTTCACTGGGGGCCAGCCTCTGTTCCCATGGTAACGTCGGAGGGAGAGTTTCACCACGGCAACCGACACAAGCTCATTCCCGTGGATGTAATAACAGTTGCATTGCAACTTGTTTCTGTGAGTCTCCACCATGACAACAATTGTCAATTTATTGAATATGTACTTTTATGGTACATAAAAATAGATGACATTTCGAAGTGCTTTCATTCTATTTGTGTCACAAAGTCATGATTGTGCAAGTGTGCCTGAGGACCAAGTTTATCTGTTGTTTATGTTTGCTGTAAATATATTTTGTAATGCTAAATTATTATTGATTTGCTTATACCTGCACCTGAATTCAACTGTTTAAGATTGAAGTGTTTCATTTAAACAACATAATATCATTATGTACATTGCATTTTATTTTTAATTGCTGTGTCCCACTGATTTTAATCTTATATATTGTTTGTAGCACAATGTTTTTAGAATTATGCTGACAGAATCATGTTAGCCTAGGTATGAAAGTATGACAGAATCATGTTAGCCTAGGTATGAAAGTATGACAGAATCATGTTACCGGTAGTCTAAATATGACAGAATCATGTTACCGGTAGTCTAAATATGACAGAATCATGTTACCGGTAGTCTAAATATGACAGAATCGCGTTAGCCTAGGTATGACAGAATTATGTTAGCCTATGTATGACAGTATGACAGAATCGCGTTAGCCTAGGTATGACAGAATTATGTTAGCCTAGGTATGACAGAATCATGTTAAAATGAGTGTTGCTTCAAAAGGCCAAAATCACTACACATGGAAGTGCCTGTATTTAGTTAAAAGCACATGTTCCATGACTATTTGATAGGCAAACTAAAACATTCCGATGTCGGTATATGCGAGGCCGGTATATCCGAGGTCTACTGTACTTTCATTTTATTTCACATTATAGGTGAATAAGTTGATAGGTTGAATGGTTATGATTGTTTTAGTGAACATTGTTCACTGTATTTATTTATTGTTAGAAAACATTTTATGCACAACATTTTTAATGAACTTTAAAAAATAGTTTATGTCACATGCCTGTTATCCTTTTATTTATATATTCATCATAGTTTCCTAACATACCGTACTTATCTTATTATCAAATGTTATATATGTGAGCAATGATGTCATTTTTACATATTGAAATACCACAAGACTGTGCAATTACATTTGGATGATTGTTAACTATAGCTACGTTGTGTTGTAGATTGTCATTGAGCTCTGTAACTCACAAGCTTTTAGATAGTAACGTAAAATGTATACGTAAGTATGGTCTAATCTGTATACGTAAGTATGGTCTAATCTATGTATACGTAAGTATGGTTTAATCTCTGTCACAGAACAGCTGCTTACTGTTATTCTCTAAGAAAATGTGATAGCTGAAAATGTTTCTATGACACAAGAACAGGTCAGAGACGACAATTGATCGAAAAATATGTACTTTGATCAACGTACGTACTTCGATCAACAGTCGTCCCTGACCTGATTAAAGTTAGTGGGAGTGGGTGGTTACTCTATGTTCTAAATAACATGTCCAAGTCAATACCAGGCCCCGAGATTATGAAACTTTCTGAGCATGAAAACCTACTCAGACTATGACGTCACATGACGTTTTATGAACAAAATTCTGAGTCGAGTACGAAATCGTAAAGTTTCGTAATCTCAGGGCCTGGCAGATATGTGGAAATCAACTGATTTATTTGTCTATGGGTCAATTTATTTCCCCGGGATGTAGCATGGAGCCTGCAACCCCTATCCCTACTTGTTTTCTGCTGATACAGTGCTCCCTCAATATAACGCCCTTCAATGCACCGCGGATTCGGATACAACACAGTTTGTTTTTTTAATTTTTATTTTTTCTCCAATTATATTCGTTGATGTAACACGGATATTATAACACGGGTGGCATGTCATGGACCCAAACTTCAGCGTTATATCGAGGGAGCACTGTATCACAATTATTCGTTGCCATGCCTGGAATACTAGTATAGCTAGTGCTGGGCCTTGTTGTATTAAATGCTAATGTCCCATTAATGTGTCAATAAAAGACAATGCAGGAATAACGGCTAATGATGTCATTAGTTATTGGCACTTTCATCCAACCGGGACTGGATGAACTTGATGAGTAGCCCAGGGATAGAAGTTCCCACTCGCCTGGCGGCCCAATCCATTTCTCATAATATTAAAGGTATCCTACGGGCGAGTAAATATTTCATGGTTTGTTATTTATATCATTATTCGGGCGAGTATGTTTTAGAGAAGTTCTAACCCTGCACTGGGTGCAGTAAGACATAGCAGTATAGCAGGTTACTCTCAGTAAATTAGTAGGTGTTCTGATAATTCAGTGCTATTTCTGTGATCTGTGATGCATAAACACATGGTGTACAAGCTTGTGTAATTGTGATAGAACCAGGTATCTTGAGCTCACCGTATTCATTCCACATTGTATGTATGTACCACCAATATTGAATATGTCCGGAGCATAATTCATGGAATTTTCTTTTGTAATATATATTCCAGACCCCGAAGTTATGAAAGTTTTTTTTTAGTATGATTTAAAGGCATAATATCACAGATATTTATGGTCGTTTGGGACTAGTTCTTAGCTACAACTGCAAAATACATTCACT
>JAVCKZ010002354.1:0-20881 GCA_034780755.1 Lepetodrilus elevatus | reverse complement strand
GGGTGGGGGTGGAAGGTGGGGGTGGGGGGTGGTCAGGAGGGTGGCGTGATTGAGGGGGAGGGGGGTGTGGGTGTGGGTGGTCAGGAGGGTGGCGTGATTGAGGGGAAGGTGGGTGCGAGTGGTCAAGGAAGGCTCTGAGGGTGGGGCCAGATTATAAACCCCAGCTCCATATCTCTTAGACTAAGCTCAACATATAGCAAAATTGTGACATCTGTCGATGTTTTATCAGTTTCATCTGATATTTTGGGTAAACCTTTTAATATGATGTAAGCAATTCTTGATCTAACATGCAACTCTGAACCATATCTGCTGATGATGCAGGACTATAGTAAATGTGAAAGAGAGGCTCATGAGAGAGATGGTCGATACACTGATTCATTAAAAGGGCGAGGCTAACAATAGATGGCTTTGTTAAATGTTAGTACTGTAGGTTTAATCAGGGAGATATGGATATATATGTGTGGGGGAGACACACTGTGAGTACCGTCATTTTATTTCAATGATAATTAAATGGACTTTCATTGCCATGGGAAATATGAACTGAGATTAATCATCTAATGCCCTACCTTGTACTAAGTTGTAGTCTATATTCTTCATGTTTTGAAAAGATAAAACTTACTTGAATTAATAGTATTAGTTTGTTTGTCTCTTTTGTTTTATTATTCTATTTTTATTATTTATTGAGTATGAACGAGTATTAAATTGTGTAATATTACATATTACAATTCTGGATGGCTGCAGCACATTGAAGGTTAAATGTCATGCTTTACCAACATATCCTCAGAATTGACTATGGTCTAGTAACTTGAATCATGGTGATGACTCTACTTGGTGACAAAGAATTGATAATGGATCTTTAGACAGGGTTTTCCTGAAAATATATTTGAAAGTAAAAAACATATTTTCATTAATTTCTGTCAACCGGTTATTGTTTTCACTTTAATTCATCATAAGCCGACATCTTTAGTAAGATTACTGTTTACACCAAGTTTAGACAATCAGCTCCAGTAGACGAGGGAGAGGTATTAGCTGATGGGCAATGTTTGAAGACAAAGTCGTTCTGCGGACATCGTCGCTGATTTCACAGTCGCTTAGGCATCATTAAGGTGACGCCGTAGTTTGAACTGCGAGACGAGCAAATGTTTGACTTAGAGTTGACCAAACCTCACAGGGTTACAGTGTCACCACGGGTTGCATTGATCTCCTTCGGTTCACTTTGCCCCGAAAAATAAACACATTCGGGGGGATTTCCGTGTCGTGAAGATCAGATGATGTTGAGGTGAATGAGAACTCGGTCGGAGGATTCGGTCAGGGTTATGTCGTCCTACCTTTAAGCATGTAGTGTTCCACAATAATGGTTATGTCGTCCTTAACATTTAGTGTTTCACAGTTATGGTTATGTTCCTCGCAAATGGGTGAAAGATTTCCACAGCGATGTTGAACTCCATATTCACTCAATATTAATGGTTATATGTCATCCTAAGCATGTAGTGTTCCTCAGTAAAGGTTATTTGTCCTAAAGATTTATTGTTCCATAGTAAGGGTTATCTGGTCTTAATCATGTAGTGTTAAACAGTAAGAGTTGTGTTGCCCTAAGCATGTAGTGTTATCCAAAGCATATAGTGTTCCACAGTAAGGGTTATGTCGTCCTATACATGTAGTGTTCCATAGTAAGGGCCATATATTGTCCTAAACATGTAGTGTTCCACAGTAAGGGTTAAATCAACCTAGACATGTAGTGTTCCATAGTAAGGGTTATGTTGTCCTAAACATGTAGTGTTCCACAGTAAGGGTTAAATCAACCTAGACATGTAGTGTTCCATAGTAAGGGCCATATTGTCCTAAACATGTTGTGTTCCACAGTAAGGGTTAAATCAACCTAGACATATATAGTGTTCCATAGTAAGGGCCATATTGTCCTAAACATGTAGTGTTCCACATAAAGGGTTTATGTTGTAGTGTACTATAGTGTCCCACAGTCATACAGTAGATCCACTTAGAACAATATCTCTATCAAGTCTCGATCACTTTGATTAGTTTTACCTGATCTGTCAATGTTATTAAATCCTGGATTTCTGTTAAGATTCATGGAATCTGTATTCTGTAATTATAATTTGGAAAATAGAAAAATGTTTCATCAACTAGTTCTGCTAAATAATATTTAATTTTTATTTTAATATTGAATTATGTGAAGTTAGACCAGTTTAAATGAATATTATTATTGAAAATGATTTTATTTATCGTACAGTGTGGGGAAAATAGATCGTGATTGAAATATTCTTAAAATGAATAAAAAAGATGGAAAGCTAGCCAGTTATGAATAATTGTAACTCGCATCAGGATCACTAAACATTAACTGCCAAGTTTATTGTGATGAATTTAAAATAAAGTGAGATTGATTATAATCAATAGTGCCAATATTTTGTTAAAATGGAAAGACAAGTTTATTCAGATCTCACCCTACAATGCATGATGGTTTTGACAGTACCAATCTCAACAAGCTTTCAGATTACATCCATGAATACAATCTGTTACTTTATCTTCATAGAAGAAATATGTATGTTAAACTTTGATGTACTTGAATATATCGAGAGCCTCAAGACATCAATTGCTTTTTCTGTTTTTTTAAAGAATCGATACATCTTGACACTTGGCTCGACACTTGACTTGAAACTTGACTCGACACTTGGCTCGAAACTTGACTTGACACTTGACTTGACACTTGGCTTGCCCTTCGGCTTGTTTTTAGCTTCATGTTCAGTTGTCATCATATCTAAACATGATAGAGTCACAGTTATCCAAGAATTTGTTTCCTTCAGAGTCCATCTCCAGCCATTTGTCGATAGTTTCTTGATGTGTTGATGGATCGACATCGACTGTCGCTCATGTTCAGACACTTGCATCACTACACACATGAAGATGACCAGGTTATTGGTTCATGAAGCTCTTGTTTCCAGTAAGACACCATAGAACTCTCGTATCTGTCTGTCTGTCCTGCTGATTGTTATAGAGCGCTATGGTCTCTAGTCAAGTGATACCTAAAGCTTCACCTGGCTATGATGAATACGTTAATGCTCAGATAGTTAACTGGTTTGGCATCTTTCATCATGACCAGCCAGATTTTAGCAGTCCGATACAGAGCTGCAGAAATTATGCACTTGCAGGTGACTCGAAGCGACAGCTATTGACTTGCTTTGCGTGCATTATACAACTTTCCAACAATTTTGACAATGTTGATATTGATGTTAATCAAAGATTGAGAGGTGTCAGTTTCAAGTTAAATGCGAACTATTGGCAGTGTAATGAAGGGTTCATTTATTTTTGTCATGTTTGACATTGTTTCCATTGATTTTAATTGTCGGAATGGACCAACTTGATGAACTGTTCGAGCCATCTTGTCATTTAGATCATTTCTAAGAATCTGCCAATATGAATAAAATATACCTGTCAGAAAAATTAACAGACGGGACATGATTAACTCTCGCCATACTGCAGGCAACCAGAGTTGCCCTAAAGAACTTAAAGGAAGACAATCATAGTTTGTTAACATATTTCATGGTCAAACATATTTTGCCTGAAAGTGTGCATTTTATTTCTCTACACAATTATATTGGGCAAAAAGTTATTGTTTCCGCACGTTCCACTTGTTTTCAATATTTTCATATTATATATATTTTTTTTATCTCACAATTTTTAATACAACAATTTAAAAAATATGAAAATATTGAAAACCAATGCTGGCAATGGCAGATGCAGAAAATGTGGTGTTTGTTATGTATATTATATATATGTTATATACTTAGACCAGATGTGGCACAGTGGTTATGGTGTACTATGAATCTGGAGATGCCGAGTTCAAACCTACCTTAGGGACCTCTCCTTCATCTGCATTGATCTTTCTACAGTGGTGATAGGGTGCAATGGCTGAACACTTGTGGAGAGGTTGCTGTCTAGATCATTGATATCAGTACCAATCCGTGCCTGCAGATGTGTCCAGTACTCGTGTCTGTGTAGTAGAGGCCTGTGCCTATCCTGGGATTCGAACCCAAGTTGCTGGATTTTGAATCCAACTCTCTACCAACTGAGCCAAAGGAGTAAACCCTCTGGTTGAGACCCTTAGAAGCATCTTGTATCTCACCCAGCTACAACCAGAACGTTCTTGCAGACTTTTTCCTGCCATGAAGTGTACATTGAAGTAAAATAATATTAGAAGTGAATGTTTATCTCAGATAAATGCTCCCCCCTAAAAAACACACAAAAGAAAAGAAATAAACTAAACCCAATAAACAAATAAAATAAAATAAAGAATTTTTAAAAAATCGTGCAAACCCCGTACATGCTTAGTACATTAGACTTTGGAGCCTTGACTTAAAACTAGAAGCTGTACAATAATTGATATTCTACCAGGAAATTAACTTCAAACTGTCACATGGAGATTGGATTCCAAATAGCATTTGAATCCCATTAGTCCAAGAATTGCAAGCCAATTTGTGTGATAGTGTAAGATTCTGTACATAGGATAAAGATAAAAAACAAATCCATTTATATTAGTTAAATCTTAATTGTACATGTGACTGAGCGTACAATTTTTAAAGACGTTCTATTACTTTCCAAGATACATGATAATATGGTTAGCGATTTGAAATATTATCACAGGATAAGAAGTAATATTGGTGATGCGACGCTGGTTTTCAGATCCAGCAGAGACGGAAATCTTACCTGTCTCTGAAATCTACGACCGCCCAGATCAATTTACGTACACTTCATCAAACCTCGAGCAATAACCTAAGTAATCGGCTGGCGAATACCATAAAGATTTCAAATTCCTCCTGGGTTGACTTTTATTCAAGATGGAATATCGCCAGTGAATGGAAATGAGAAGTCGTGGGAGCAAATTTTCATGATTTAGAAAAGTACTTTTTGACGTCGAAAGACTCATGTTCTGCAATAAGCATATTCGGCTGCAATGTTCATCACAGTAGGAGGTGTGTCGTGAGGAAATGGTGTATACTAAGTGGACATACCGTATGAACGTGCCGAAATGGACATTCTACGAACGTGTTGAAATGGACATGCCATGAACGTGGCGATAAGCACACGCACATCTATGTCGGAGTCTTGATTGCAAGACAAATCTGAGGATTCCATGGTTTCCCGCACTTCCAAAATTCATAAGGATGATCTTCACTGTTGAACCAGACTATGTAATAGTGACAATTTCCAATGAAGGCAATTTTCGGCAACATTAGTCGGGACCTATTCATCATTGGCACGTGGGGGCCAAATATGTGATTGATTGAGAAAATCTATAAGAACTGCGAGTGATTTCATGGTGGGCAGATGTTGGTGTTTGTTAACAGGGCTGGCCACATGTTTTCTACAGCTCCCGATGGGGCAATGAGTGGCGCGAACCGCATCTAATCAATACACCGGTGTGAACCTGCTCTGTGCCGACACCGGCGATACTTTCATTAAGAATACGTATATATGTATGTATACTCAAGAAAGTGTCACGGACAGCAGAGTGTCATTTCCAGCATTGCTATGGACTATGGACATACCTGCTTTATGGACATGGTGACACTTGTAGGATAAGTCTGGATGTTACGTATGTGTGTATACCTGCAGGCATCATGAACTTTTCTCAAAGGTGGGTGAAGAGACCTATTCTTTTTTACCATAAGAACTCGGTCCGTCAGGCAGGCAGGTTAATAATAATACAATAATAATAATAAGGAACGTTGTTTAGCACAATAAGAACACAAGATGTTATTGTACATGTACAATTGTACTACAATGGGATTAAAGTTGAGAATATTTTCTGAACAAGTGTGGATATAATATCAATCAAAAGTATAATCTGCATGCAACATGCACAGTAAAGTATACTTATGTAACACGCACGCACACACGCACGCATGCACGCACGCACGCACACACATTCACATTCACATACACATAAAACACACAAAAGACACACCCAATTATTATTATGAAGATAAATTTAAGGAATGCTACGTAAGGAATGAAAGCGTGCATGTCTGGTGGCCATTAAGCGGACCTACTGAAAATAGACGTACAACTTATCGAGTGTTTTATTGAAGAGGGATCAAGTCTATGGCTGGGAGGACCAGGAAGACTGTGATTTCATTTAGCTTCCAATTGTTTAATAGCAAAATAGGATGACTGAGAGGATGACTGAGGGGATGACTGAGAGGATGACTGAGAGGATGACTGAGAGGATGACTGAGAGGATGACTGAGAGGATGACTGAGAGGATGACTGAGGGGATGACTGAGAGGATGACTGAGGGGATGACTGAGAGGATGACTGAGGGGATGACTGAGGGGATGACTGAGGGGATGAATGTCCATTGGTAGATGTTTAGAGGACATTAACAGGATTTAACGACCATGGCTTGCCAGAAAAGTTGGGCCTGGCCCGGATTTCTTGAAAAAATCTCAGCTTAGTTTACAACGTAATTTGTAACTAGTAGTAGATGTCTTGAATAGGAATTATACGGAATGAGTGTCTGCTACATGTAACATCAGTTATATACCATCTTTATTTCTACTTTCAGTTAATGTTTTTTTCTTATGTTTGTCATTTTAAAGATGGCTGACGTTGACAAAATCTAATTTATTGCTTTCAGCTTTAGGATAGTTTATCCATCATGGAAGGATTTCTTACTTTGTGATGTATTTTATTACAAATAATTTCTTAATTTGTTTTCTTACAGTACTATTTTACTCTCGTGAACTAATCGGACATGATATGAATGGCATACTCTTATAACACAGTCGGGGAAAATGTGTGGGGAAAATTGACTGGTGTTAAGTCTCTGTATTCAGAGAGAGAGTTACCCGCAAGGCGCGTTCTATTTTATCAAATGATTCCTACTTTTTACATCATGAATTTAAACTTTTGCCTTCTGGTCACTGTTTTAAAGTTTCACTTTTTATCCCCTTATGTATCTGCCTTTTAAATGAGTAATACTTGTTGCCATTTTATCTACGTTTGCATCCTTCTTAGTAAAATAGTGTATTTCGATAGATTTTCCTGCATTTTCATCCCTGAAAGCTCAGATTCTTGCAGATATTGCCCTACATATGACCAAAAGTAAAAATGGGCATAGGTAAAATCCCCTATGTGTATGAGTCGCTTTAAGAACAAGGTAATTTACTGCATTTATTTAAAAAGAAAGCCTTTTTTTTCACATCACCATTGAATGTGAACCAAATTTTAGTCTGCCTGAACAGCTAATAAATAGCAACATTACCAATATCGTCAAATGTATTAACTCCTGTCAAGATAATTTGTCTGGAAAATATGATATGGCTGAGATCCCGCTTCCTATATTATATTCAGTATCTGAGATCAGACATGAGATATCTGAGAATTATAAGTCCACACGTAGTAAACTGTGAATCACTCATGGAGGGGAATTACTTATGAGGTCATATAGGGAAATACACACTATTGTTCTGTTATTAGATATACGTGTTAATGGGTCAGAGAATTGATCCGAACCATATGTCTAGCTGCTTACCAGGCAAACTTCTGGTTTCTGTCAAACGTAGGTAATGATCTGGTAATCTACTCTATTTTCTACTATACTAAGGTAATCTGACATTGATCATGTTGATGCATACCCAGAAGTTACATTGCTACGGTAATTAGATTTTATTTAAAAAATATTTAATTGAAATTTCAATTCAACATTGTAAAATATTACCTGATTAGGCGATAGTTATTGGATTCCTTGGCTTACAGATTTTTCTGTGACAATTTTAGCTTGGGCTGTGAAATTAAAAAGAAATATTATTTGAAATATTATCTGGCTGGCCATTCGGTCAAGCCTAATATAAAAATAATAACTGGAGATTATGAATGGTCAGTTGACAGAAAATAAATATTATTGATCAATATTATTGTCAGTAGTTGTTATTAACACCAGTACACATACATTGTTCATATTTGAATGCACAATTATTTTTGGTGCTTTTCCAGTAACAAGTCAAATTGGCTTCAATTCTATGTCAACCATTGTCTGTCGGTCTTTGTTCATGTTCATTGATGAAGTATGTGCATTTTTCTTTCTCCATTTAGTATTATATACTGTCTGCAAAATGTAATAAAAATAATTATTTTTATTTTCCAATAACTATTCCTATGATAGTGAAGGATTATGCCGCATAATAATACCTTTGAGAACAAGATATAACATATATCCTGTGACATTGGCTTGATAGAACATGTCATTTGTGGTGACTCCAGGCTTTTAGACCTGATGCAGCACAGATGTGTGTCCACCTGGTAGTTTTACCATTAACCCTCTCCCTGCTGGATTAGACAGGCACTGCTGTCTAGGGCATCTCTGGTTGCTGCCAGTGTGGAAAGTAATTTTTTAATTGGTCGGTTGTTGGCTTTACGGTATTCTCTTCATCCAGGGTTACATCCAATATGGCAACTTTCATGAAGACATTGAACAAATATTTTGTTTAAAATTATTTCTAAATAAGGTCATACAATAAACAAATTAATATAGGTTTATTTATAATTATTATATATTAATTTTAATACATAAAATATATTGCCATTCAGAACAAAACTTTAGGTAGACATGAACAAGAAATGTCTAAATTCAAACAATTGAAAAACACATAGCTGTTGTTTTTTTACTGGTCTGGTACAGTATAGATAGGGTTAATCATAATTTGAGAGATACTTAGGCAGAAAATTCCTAAATGAGAAAACCTACAGTGACAGTCCCTCCAAGGAGATGCATTCCATGCATATTTAATCCCCGGTCATTTTTCTGAGGTCTGTTTGCCTCAGCTCCCCGAGCCAAGCTGTCAATGAAAACAAGAGCAATTTGAAGCTCCTACAGCTAGATGGTGAGCAACGCTACAAGAGGCCAAAACAGTTCCCTATAGAATATTTGTCAAAATTGTTACGAGAAATTACTTGCTTCATTCTGCCGCTAGGGGTGTCTGCCTTGGCATCGAACAACGTTCGTTTCAATCATAACAAAAATGAATACGAGTCTGCTGAATCGGCTGGTTGGATCTAGGTTATAAAGAAGACGAGTTGCCTGGGGCCGATTCTAAAATACTGGCACGGATGTTGAACATGTAGACTTGTTTGTAGCCTCGTATTTTCGTTTGCATTTTTATGTGTGAAGTCGTTAAACTAGATTATCCATAGTCTCAGAAGTTGAAAGTAAAAATAGTTTCAATATTTTTATTTTTTTTGCCATTGAACATGTGTATGATCTTTAAAAATATATTTTGTTTCCCAACTTTTGATCTGAAATGAACCAGAATGATTTAGGTTTATTTTGACTTCCCACCCTTTATATGAAATTTATCAGCCAAAGAGAAGGGGATACTGATCCAAGATATGGGATTTAGCACAGAACCTATAATAGTAGTCTGCTGCACTACCACTGGACTATTGGGTATCTACTATGAAAGCATAAGGATTCTCGTAGCGATCTCTAATGCATAGGGATCGTGCACTTACGAGAGCCCTATGGTCACATGGAGCTTCGAGAAACAATACCCTGGTTGTCATTGACACTGCACTGGTTGACAGAAAATTCAATTACTTTCTTTTTACACAGCAATCATATCTACTTTGGTATAAGTACTGGGATACATGGGACTGAAACTTTCGATGCCTTCTGACCAATGCTTACTAAGATACTTTGATATAAGTACTGGGATACATGGGACTGAAACTTTCTATGCCTTCTGACCAATGCTTACTAAGATGGTGATTGATTGGATTCTGATTAGCTAGACTAGTGGTCCGTAAGACTTAATGAATGCAGAATGGATTCCTAAATATGAGATCCACCCAGCGGATATAAGACATGGAAATTATGGCAGTTTACCATGTCTACTGGAGAGGGTATTAAATTTCAATCAAAGTGCATCGTTTAGCAACATCAAAGCACTCCAACGCACCCGACAGATACAAATTGGCATAAAATGCGCTGATTGTGCACTTAGCGTAATCAACTATCGTGGACAGACCTTTAATATTGAATTACCATGTTTAGTTTCGACCCAATCATTAGCTTGACAAACGGAGATATTGACTACGGAGAGATTGATTGACGAGGAAATTAGACCCTGAGACGGGTTCAGTACGGCTAAATGCTATGGTCCTGATGGAGATGTCACAACGAGGTGGTGTGGCTAGCATGGCGGGGACAAACTAGGTGATTACTGGTCTAAGTTTGGACATGCTGCTAGTGCTGTACAGTGGCAGTAATTAAAACATTACATTGGTCTCAGACACATTGGTCAATGAGATGCGTGGCTCCTAGACACTTTTGTCTGAGATATTTGTTTCGGAGACACTTTTGTCTCTTAGATTTGTGGCTCCTCGACAATTTGGTCTCTTAAATACGTATCTCTTGAGATTATTTTGTCTATCAATCTGTAGCTCCTCTACTTTGGTCTCTGAGATTAGTTTGTGTCTCAGATCTGTGGCTCTTAAACATTTTAGTCTCTGAGATACGTTTTTTCAGATCTGTGGCTCTTAAACCTTTTAGTCTCTGAGATATGTTTCTTTGACACTTTGGCCTCTGTTATATGTGTCTCCAAGATTATTTTGTGTTTCAGATCTTTAGCTCCTAAACACTTTCATCGCTCAGATTCTTGTCTGTGGGATTCTTTCTGAGATACTTTGGTGTCTCAGATCCCAGTCTCAGAAATAAAATACTCTTTTCAGACATCTGCGTCCCAACTACCTTTGTCTGATATCTGTACCTCTGAGATACCTTCATCTCCATAAAGAGGACCAGGACCCTTTGATATAAGATCTGCTACCCACATGGTAGAATGTGCATCAGCAGATCCTAGATAGTGGAAGGAAACCATTTGGGGATTATACGTTTATGGATATGATCAGGAATTGTTTTGTTAGATACACTTGGCTGCTTCATCCTATATGATGATGGGATTATGGTAAGGTGCTTCGCTGTATATATAGTGTGAAGCTGTCCTCCTTGATTCGTCAGTATCAGTCATGGCTACATGTATTTGACGGTACATGTCACCCATAGTAGGTTCTCCTCCTGCTGTTATCGGATCACTACTTCAGTGATTGCTATTTTTAAATACTCTACAATCACCTAAGAATAATAAGATGTCTACCTTTAAATAAACTATTAAATTAAAATGAAATTGCACATTCACTTCAAAGGTATTAAAGGTCCAGCTCATCTTATTCTAAAATTATCACTTGCTAAAAACAACCATTTTATTTATTTATATTTCACAAGAGAAATAGCAACTTGTGCATATACCAAGGTACCATTATTGGATTTATTTTATTCCACTAGAGTGCATAACTCATAATTTCTACCATAGTTAATGGAAAAGTTGCAGTACGTGAAACTTACCGATAACCAGATTACCAATATTGGTAATATTTACAACACTTACATCCATGGCTGTCGGCACCATGGTAATCAGAAGACACCCTGTCAGCTACCAGTCCCCTTGGGACAGAACACTAAATCAGGTTAAGACAGCAAATCTGCTGTCCATAGTGAAAAAGCTTCATCCAGTGTAGATTACAGTATTGGTTATGGCAGAAAATTCTTTCAGGATTGACTAAATAAGTAAGGGTCAAGAGTGGATCCCTGTACAAGCCCCCTCACCAAATCTGGCTTAATTGCCGTTGTTTAAGGAAGCTTGTTCTCTGGTCAGCTGGTACTGGCACTGAATGGGTCTTTAACTGCAATCAGGTTAATCGTGGTCCAATGCTTTACAGGGGTGAAACATTCACACAATTTGCATTGACTTAAAACATGCAGGGGAAGAAAAAGTGGGAACGATGGTACAATGGTGTCTAGAATGTGTAATGGTGGTATCTTGGGCGGTAGGTTGTAGGAATGCAAAGCTATCAAGATGCATTGATGTATGGAAATAATCCGCATAATTGATTGGCAGGTTTTAGAGCATTGGTATTGAGAGGAAGGATAATTAGCAGGCTTAGATTGAGGCTTCTTTAAGTGATTATCATTATGTATCTAGATTCTAATGCACAGAAATAAGCCAAGATTGCACTCCAGTTCATGGGGTCGGTGTTAACCGTCTCTGAGCATTCTGCCATCTTGGCATCATCAGTTCATCTAAAGAAGTTTCAGAGCTTCAAGTTGTATTATCTTTGTATATGTTGAAATGTTGTGACCATTTTGAACACTTACTTCTGTCACCAAGGACAGACCAATGTATTACAATGGTAATCAGTGTCATTTTAATGAGCGAGAAAAACATGCACAAAAAAAACTTAAATGTTGGAACATAATGTACTTGTGTAGCAATCCAATATGCTAAAAGAACATTTAAAACTATTGCAAACATCCATTTTCTCTTGTGAGTAAATAAAATATAGCAAAGTATTTGATGTAAGACAATATATTTTCCTGAATACAACAGTTTTGAATCTATGTAATATTGTCTTTTGGACTAATAGGAATATTTTATTTATATTTGAAATATTTACAAGGTCAATAAACATTTTCAATAAAATATCGCTTCAACAGTTGTCCAAACAAACATGACTGAGAAACATGTTATTAATTTTGTATAGCCTAGTAATTATGCATGTGTCTCAATGAGTGTAAATACTTCATTGTTCATTAAATCTGTTGCTATTTCTATATACCAAATCATTTTTTGTTAAGGCTTTGCAAACACGTGTCGCCCTATTGTCGCAGCTCGCTAAAGCTTTTAATCATTCTATTGATTGATGCCATGGTGATCTTCTCAATGCTATGTTCCCGTGATGACATGTTTACATTCCTAAGCCATCTCATCAATTCATGTCAAGCGTGAAAATACATAATTTCATAAATTGATTACCATGACTACATGACTTTATGAGATAGTACCCAATTTTACCGAACTTCCATATTTTCTATATCATTGGGTGAATACAAGAAAGCAAAATTAATGTATTTTTATGTGAAATTAACCTCCTTGCTGCTGTAGGCAATTAGAGATGCCCTATATTGATTGTAGTGATTGCGATTTAACCAGCAGGGATATATGGTTAACCCTTTATCTGTTTGAGGTGCTCTATAGAACAGCGACTGCAGTTTACCCAGTATGGATAGGGTTAAAATACCTGAATAAAGTAAAGAGGTTGCATTCATCTTTGTAATGGAAAATATGTGTTATATGTTACTGAAAATCATTGAATTCACGTCTAAACACATCCTTCTCTAACTTGGACCAGAATTGTTTTAAATTTGAACATGGCTTGGTTATTACTTTTTCCCGTTTTTTCTTTTTCTCGGGATTGCGACTTGAAAACTATGTTTTTGTCTGTTGATTATCTCGTGGATTTTGAACATTAGTGTATGTATTTGTAGGTATTACAGTGTGTACAGCATGCAACGTTTGACCCCACGATTACAAAATATTTTCAGTAACGTTTCATGCTCACAGTTGAAATTTGATGTAGGGATTTGTGAACAAAACCTCGAGTTTGTACTCCAGAAAGTTTCCTCATCTCGGAGCCTAGTCCATCCGCCAATGAAATCATCATTAGTGTTCACGGCACAAGCAAACATGAAATTGATTGTGCGTTGAGTTGGGAGATCTCGTAAATTTCAGACTAGACTATGTCAATTTCGGATATGGCAGTGTTTGGCACTTGCTAACCGCATTATTCGCGTGGAAATAGACGTAGCTAATGAAGTGTGTGACACAGGAAGACCCGTCAGTACAACTTGATTACGATGTTGGGCTACTATGTCCACTTTAGAATGTCTCGTCAATGACGATGAAAGATGGGGGATTGATGCCGTGTATGTTCATTGTTTATACATTTCTGTGAAATCATGTCAACGAATATTTCTTTCATTAGTATATCGTTGCCTATGGGCGAGCTATTCCCGCTGCAACGTAAAATATTAATTCATTCATTAGTATACAAGTTCGTTGCATATGGATGCAAAATTCCCAATGTGATGTGAAACAATAACTCACTAATATATGATAACAAAAGATATTCTATATCCTTTTCAGAAATCATTGCCAATATTAATAGTTAATAATAGTATCACGATATATCTGTAGAGTGGCAATGCAGTTATCATCCTTGGTCTTGTCAGTACCAGCTGGTGCTCGCAGGTCTACTGCAACATTCAGTGCTACGGATGTTGCAGGTTTCCTGAGACTTGCCTAAAACTGATAAGCCATGATGAAAGTGAAAGAATCTTGAAAACAGTCTAAACCCTAATTACATTTTCTTTTAGAAAAACAACATTGGTACATAGCCTACACAGTATCAATACCTGTATTTAGTGTATAAAACTTTGGTACATGATACTTTGCTACTTGTTTCAGTGAAATATTTCAGCAGCGATGTAAAACATTTAAAATCAATTAAATTCAAAATTTGACTTAGGTTGTGAAGCAGTTGGATTGCAGATAATGAATTTGTTAGAAATTATTTGGTGTATATTGAAGACAGAGATGCACATGACATTGGGTGATGGATGACTATCTGTAATGGATGTCTTAAATGATGATACAATCAGTAAATCAATACAGGAAACCAGTCTCACATTTTTGTTTCATCTTGAAACAGATAACATGAAATTAACTTTATTATATAAAACTCGGCACTATAAATGAAGATTGAAACGCCACGTGTGAATCTTTGTCAGGAAATGTCACTAAACAATACAAAGCATTGTTCAAGTTGTATCACATTTCATGGAATGAATCTGGTGATAGATCAAGTTGTTAAATATCGCCAATTGTTTCACAGATAATTGATCAATTAACCGACGCCTTCATATTATATATTGGGTCTTGATGATTAATTAATTTTGTAATTGTATTGGTGGAATGTAATTTAACTTTGTCATTTAGTTTGATATATATACTTCGATCTATGCTCGATAAAAATAAACTATTTTCTGGTTATACATTTGATTTCTATACACAAATATGATTTGGCAACAAGTACACTTTCCACAGGTCCCACTGGTATTAAATATTTTCATCTTTTATTTTCTCCATTTTTTATTTTTTATCTCACAATAGAAAATACAAAAATAAGATAAAATACGCAAATATTTAATACCAGTGGGGCATATGGAAAATTGTGGCTTGTCAAATGTAGACATGGCAAATGTACATGTTTCGAGATAAAATACTTTTGACCATGAAATATGTTAACAAATCATGATTGTACGCCTTAATATATAACAGAATTTGCATTTAATTTCATGTCATTGAATTTAGCATAGTATTAATATTCATCAAACTTTCTAAAAGTTCAGGCTTATTTTTTTACATCCAAAATTCTAAAATGACTTGGCACAAAGTCAGAACAACTACCGGTAGCCTCTGGCAGTTAAATCTTAAAGTGCAAAAACTTGTGATCTATTGAGGCTGTGATGGAGGTTGTAATAAATGCAATATCTAGTTTGATATTTCGATATTTATTCCATCTTCTGTATTGAAATCAACAAATACTACGTGGAATATGACCCATTATAGATATATATTTAATGAGATTTCCATACTTCAATACTGTAGTCACTGTAATTATTGTGTAATCATTGGACGAGATTTCCATGTTACCTGCGTACATTTACACCAATCAATATATTCCACGACATCTAATGAATCCACTACTCACATACGCCACAGAATATATCAACTTCAGATCACTGATAAAGTTATAAATAATTAACTAGCGGTTTAATTTGTATATGATTGGTATCAAAGGAAACGTATACTGCCATATTGAACAATATTTTTTAATATTTATATGTATTTTTTTTACCAATGTAATTAAGCAGGGCCCTCCTGTACGAAACAATTGTAGCTCTAAGGTAATCTAAACTCCATGTTTTGCCATAGGCTACACCATTGTTTAAGGTTTTTGCCATAGGCTACACCATTGTTTAAGGTTAGAGTGAAAATTACCTTAGTTTCTTACAGGAGAGCCAAGCATCATGACTTGAATTTTATTTTATATAAAATAGATTCTCAGAAAGTAGTGATAATAGAAGTGTTTACGGTATATATTAACCCTCTGCCTGCTGGATTAGGCATAGGCACGGCTCTTCATGGCATCTCCAGTTGCCTCCAGCATGGAAAGGGTTAAACATACATTGTAGCTCTACTTTCATCATGCCAATTTGAAATACGACATATTTGATTGATTTTGACATGGCAAGGTTAAAATGGCTGCATGCTTTGCAAAATGATATTGAAATTCAACCATTTGATATTTGTTAATGTATACCTCGCATACGGTCATACCTGTTCAGACAGCCATTAAGTTGGCTGTTTGTGGATCCAGGAAGTTTATCCAATACATATTGTTTAGAAAATAAACCAAAAAACATAGATTCAATAATGTCCTACACATACCCAGATGAAATCCCTTCATAAATATCCTTGTTTTGCCAGAATAACTACCAACTAGTTTAGTGGCACCTATTTTGGTCAGCAGTTCTTGTGTTACATCTATCGCACGACCCCCATCAACACATCTTGAATTACCAAAACAGGTTGTAAACTTATCCCGATTTGTGATCGTTTCCCAGGCACAGGTAAATTACTTATGTATGTATTTGAGCCAAACTCTATGTATGTATTTTATTACTGTACTATTGTGATGCATTTTATATCAGATTAAAGATTAATGGTTAATGTATTATTCAATACCTGGCTAATATTGGCTTGTTCGTATTGATTTCGGAGATTGAAGAGATTACTGAGGGTTTTTTCAGGACAAAGTATATGTAATTAAGACTGAGAGATCTGGGTGTCTGTTTTCTGTTGCGCAGCTACCTAGTGTGTATTTTCCACATATTAAAGTTCCCAGGGTGATATCCTATACATGTAAGGGAGATACCACATGATTTAACCTGTAGAGCTTTCTCATTGCAGGCAGAAATCATAAATGTTCCCTGGACAAATGATTAAAAAAATGGTATTAAATGTTTCGATATTTTCAATATTTTCAATATTTTATGTTTTGATAATTTAACAGAGATGAAGTTTAAAGATAATATTAAACAAAAATGAGTTCACATGTAGGCCTACATCACACACAAATGAAATAAGTTAAAACAGTATCACGAGGGGTATATATATGATTTTTATTATGCATCGCATGTATTTCAAAATACCTGGGCAATATAATCGTGTAAAGGAATAGAGAACAAAAATATTTTGAAAAAAAACAAACTTAATTTTTCTCTCTGAAAAACACCTTCGTTTTTCAGTTTGTTTATAAAAAAGTAACCAACAACTCTGTAAAACAAGTAATTCATTTGATCTGCTATTATCGCTCCTTTAACACCCTTCAACCATTGTACACCATAATTTTATGTTTGACTTACGGAAACAACAATATTTATTAACTAGTGAATCCACGAGCCAATTACTTGATACTCCTTATGGCTCATCAAGTGCGAGTCCTATCAACAAACACGAGGTGTAGCGCCCCCTGTGGCGGAAGAGATCATTTGGCGCTAAACCAATCACTATGATTACTGACACCTGCCGATTCCTAGAGACTTCTGTTTACAAACGGCAGCCTATAGGAAAGGGCACTGATATTTTAGATCAATGGAACTGACTTTGTGTTATGTTGAATACAATGTGAAAATTGTCAATACCAAGTACAAAGGTACTGAGAAAATAATAAGGCATTATGGGGGAGGTAAGAATGTTTTTTTGGGGGGAGGTATGTTTGTATGGAATAATGGTAGAAATATTTTTGTAAGTTGTTAGCGGTTTTATCTTTTTCTATTGTCACTTCACCCATTTCTCATGTGTGGAAAAAATAATAATGTACATTTTTTCCAAATATTTTTCAAATACATTTCCACACATTTTCCACCTATTTTTCACTTATATTTCCACATTTTATACTTGCATTACCATGTACTTCACACATTTTTCACATTACATTTCCACACATTTTACACATTTTCACATACATTTCTACTTAAGTATATTTCATAATGTTACATTATCATATACCGGGTATTTCACATGTTTTTTTTACATACATTTCCACGTTTATTTAATACTTTTTCATGTACCTTCCACATATTAATTCACTGATAGTTTGTGCACCCCCAAAGTCGGCGTGTCTACATGTACGTGGTCCAGCATCAGGCGCCAAAGGCTACAAGCCAGGTGTGGTGTCTTCATGCTGGTTAGCAAACTGTTCCCTGACCTTTATACATCGCCTTTAGACCATGCAGTGGTGAGACTAATACGCTCACAATATCGTACTCCCAAGGTGGGCCATGACAGGAAAACTATGATAAATACGCCTAAAGTCTTGGCATGCATTCTGCGGACAAACTGATCTGGAAATTAGCTGAATCGTTCGTGGTAAGTTGGCGAGCATCTGAAAATTCGGATTGGAATTCTCTGAACAAGCGGAATTCAATCAGATTTCTTTGAATTTCGATATTCAGAGTGTCTCTTTGTGCAGTATAGATGATGATAGAAATCTATATTTCATATTTCAGCTCTGGCATATATTCAACAAATAAATTACTAGATTAATACATGTTAGAATAGTTTTCTACCATCTTGTAGATGTCTGAATCAAGAACTGCATGTTATCCTGATTTCTCAGTAACATCATACTTTCAGGATTATTACACATAATCTAAAGATGATTAGATATGACCCATAAGCAAAGTCAAGGCCAGTTAGCCCTAAAAATGAGGTGGGGTTTAATCCCTGAGCCGGGACCAGGAATCGGACCCGGTTTTGCAGTCTATTCCTCGGACCAGGACCCAATTCCTGGCAATCTGATTGGCTCGTGTGACTATAGGATTAGGACTAGGGCTAGGGCTAGTGTTAGGAAACTATTTTGTATATATTTTGGTCACATAAGATTGCTAGAATTTGGTCTGGGTTGGTGAATAGACCACACGTCCATGTCCAAGGAATATATCTCGCTTAAAAAGTAAACTACAGTTTCGTATTGTGTCTTGTTTTGTTAACCACATTACTGCCGTACTAACTGACTAATCATAATCTTTGTTATTCTTGGCATCTCTACATGTTAGCAGCTGTGAGGAGATTTATCTCACCACCAAAAAACCCACCTCACCCCCAACCAAACCAAATAAAAATAATAAAAATTAGTGACTCCCCAACCCCCAACCCCAACTCCAACTAGCAATTACAACACACTGAGTGATGACATACACTTCCAGAAATCTAATCCTGTAACATCTTTGCCCTAGAGATGTGTTGGTAGCAGTGGTGATTACATAACTATGTTAGTGTAGGTATGTATCAGTGTTGTGTAGTATAGTCATGTTGGAGGTGCTTATCTACATGAATTCTTTCTCCCATCGATCACGTCTTGTTTTCTTGGTTTATTTGTGATTTCCTTGTTGTCGTGTTTCATTTGCTATTTCTATTTATTAAAACAGATATTTATCAAAGCAGATATTCTTTAGAAAAATCCTTCGTTGATTTGAAGGGAGAAATAAATTATTTAACCTTCTCCCTACTGGATTTGACAGAGACACTGCTCTTTAGGGAATATCTGGTTGCCTCCAGCAGTGAACAGGTTAAGAAGTAAGACATGGTCAGAAATATGTGCGAAAGTTTGGTTTAATGAAATTGCATAATAGTCTGGCAAATTGTTTTCTTTCTGCTTTCATAAAATTACTGCTACAATCTTTAGAAGTTCTAGTGTTTCCAGTTTTCCTACAATATATCAGCGATATATGTCAGTGGTCTGTTAAAAGTGGGAGGAGGACCTGAAATAAGATCTGTGATGCTGGTGGTCTAAGGATGATATGTTCAGAAACTGTGACTCAATGTCGCAGTCTTCCATGCAATAGAATCTGCTATTAACTTGAGAAGATCCCAGGATCTGCCAACACAGCAGTGCTAATACCTCTGCATTATCTTGCTTCCTTACGATGTGCATTATTTATCTATCTGACGTTGACATTCAGGCTTGTTGTAATGCTCAATCATCGTGTGCTGAAACAGCATAATATCATTCCAAACACAAAACTGCAACGGCTAAAATAAACATGTGTTCTATCTTTCACGTTTATCTCGGCAACACCCTTAAAACTTGATCCAGGCCACTTCCACAACTATTCCTGATGTATTATCGGAAGCTGTCCAAGTCTATACCACCTTCCCATATCCCCACCCCCACCCCATCCATGCCCCCACCCATATCCCCACATCCCACCCATACATCCCACCCCCACATCCCACCCCCATTCATATGCCTACACCACACCCATCCTTACTAAATCTCATATATACTGGTATATCGAATTTGTACTTGAATATTTCATACTCAAACTCTACTGAGACTCGTTGCATTATGAATAAAATCCCTGCAGAGATAATCAGGTCTCTCTCACTCATAAGTGATTTTCCCTCCCATATTGCCAGTGCTTGCCTTGCTTGCATTAATAATTGACAGTGGGTGTACATATTGTCTGTTCTCCGGCTAGACGTTTCAACATTTTTAAAGGTACGGTCCTCTGGTGTCGCTTTAATTCATGGAGGTGGTGCTTCCGGCTGGAATATACAGCAGACATGATGTCTCGTCATGCCAGATTGCCTAGGGAATGCCATTTTTATACTGCTTTACTTAATTTTTAAACTTTGTTCATTGCAGGTCATTTGTTACAAAAAGGTTGGATTACTATTGCAGTCAAGATTTAACGGTAAGCTGATGTATTTATTATCATCTCTACATTATGTTTCGTTAAGAAAGTTATTTGTCTTTCTTTCTTGCTCTCTCTCTCTCTCTCTCTTTCTCTCTCTCTCTCTCTCTCTCTCTCTCTCTCTCTCTCTCTCTCTCTCTCTCTCTC
>JAVCKZ010002243.1:0-20883 GCA_034780755.1 Lepetodrilus elevatus | reverse complement strand
TGAACGTAAAGAAAATGACAGTCAATCCTTATAAATAAATTGCGTAACACGTTGGTAGAGAATACATTCATTTGATAATCTGAAATAACAAAAGCGCAGCGTAATAATATGTGAAATTGACATTAGCCGCGACTGGTAAACTGTCAATCAAGCACCTGGCCTAAGAATGAATGCAATGTTTTGGGGTCACGTGAACCAATCAGATTGTCGGATTGACAATAGATTTATTTATATAACAATGAATGTTTATCAATCAATGTGATCTATCAATCTACTTTCATTATCAGTCTCTATTGCTGACAAATTGGCTATAAATTGATGAAAACGATACAGTATATCAAATGTTATATATTTGAGCTGGGACAATATATTTTATATTGGGTTGTTCCCCTTTGTGCACCTGCGATGTCTACCAATGACGAGGTATATCCACAAACTTGGTCTTGTTCAATGCTGCTTTCTTTTCTCTCGCTTTTATTTTTATTTTCAAAGTGCACAGCCAACTTTTGTGGAAGAAAAATATCTTTGAATAGAACAAGTCATAAATATAGCCACATATACTGTTCAGATATTTACACTAATCAATGATAACGATGCTGATACTTTACGATTCCAATTACCGACACCTATGGAGAAGAAAAAAAGACATCTGATTACTGAATGCATTTAAAGCAATTTATTTTCCATTTAGATCAATTATTTTCAGGTATCACCATAGACAATGGTGTTCATCGACTGCATGAAAAAATAAATATATATATATAACTGCTCGAGTTCTGCGATTTTCTTCCCTTATTTGAACTTCATAAAACTGATTGAAAAATGTTTCGCCTACTTTGTTTGGTTTGGTTCTCGAAGTACAGCCTAATTTTATCAGTATCCTGAGTCATAGTACAACTAGTCATGAATTAAAAAGGACCTCCATCTCTTGACATTTATATGTCATTTCATTTAAATTCACATAGCTTCTCGAAAGAAAAAAAAATCACTAGCACCTATTAAACTCGCTTTATAGTCATTATATCCTATGCCAGTCTTGGCTCAAAGTGTATTCAACAATGTGGGTTTTTGTGAAAAGTCAAATGTTATTAATCATGTCAAAATTCAAAGTATGGTGCATATCTGAAATGTAAAAATTCCAGGATGATGCAGCAGCAGGTGCAATGTCAAGTCATGGATAAGCTGTCTTAGAACATTCTACTGGAATGTAATGTACATTGCGGAAAGCGTGATATTGTATTTATTAAGTCGCTCGATTCCATGACTGATCCATCCCACGTGATAATGTCTGGTAGAGGCCTCGGAGGAATAGAGAAATAGATTTTCATCAAGTTTCTTGTTACGTCGTCTGCTGCGTACTACACCTTTAACGCCTCTGTTGGTTTGACAAATCGACTGGTTAACGGATTCATTGTTCTCTTCACGGGTATGTTGTGGAGAGTTACTGATGTCATGTTATTGTGCTGCACTGTCTGACCTCTGCGTTTGTGGTGACCTCCCACTTGTGACGGACCTTTCTCTTACTTGTTGCACCTGTTGTATTAACCCTCTTCCATGCTGAAGGCAACCGGAGATGCCATAAAGAGTAAAGACGAAAATGGAGTAGAAATGGAGTTTTTTTGTTTTTCATTCCATGAAGTATTTACCGAGATAATCTATCAAATAGGGGGTCAATGCATTTCGTGCCAAACTATAGCAAGTATTATTCTTTCATCATTGCATTAATATATGGGTGAAGGTTTCCCGCATCCAAATAGATTATTTCTTCTTTTCATATTAAATAATAATAATACCGGCCGTGCAATGGCGTGCATTGTCTTTTGAATATTACTTTTGTTAACTTGGCCACACCTACTGAGCCATCATCTTCCTTTTTGTTGACCACATTCAACATCCGTTGTAACCTTGCCTGGGTGTTTCCGTTTATATTATCACAGCGCATCACCAGTAGTCGGCAGTGGAAGGTTTCCATTGCCACCTGAGATAATGGAAAAGGAAAGTAACCTGAAGAAATCAAAATGCTAACTGTGATGCTGGTATGCACTTGCCTGAATAACTCCTGTTTTATTACCTATCAATTCTTCCCTAATTATCGTGCAGACTGTCTGCATCTCGCCTTTGATTTGCTGTAAATGTAAATCTTTGTGGAAATTATCTTTCCCACGTAATCGTGATAGGTTGCGTTGTTTGTACCATGGAGACACAGTTGTCATCGTTGGTCCATCAGTACCAGCCGTTGCTAGCAGGCTTACTGCAACATTCAGTAGTACAGATGTTGCATGTTTCCTCCTGCCCTAAAATTGACAACCCATTATATACTAGTAAGTGAAATAATCTTGAAAGCAGATCTCAATCCAAATTAATAAAAAGATATAATACATTTTTCCATCCATCATTTGCTACAGATTGTCTTATTTCCTCCTGCTCCAAACTGACAAGTTATGAGTGAATTAATTTTGAACACACCTCATAATAATCCCCTATCTTAACAAGTATGGAGATAAACTATTTTTCACATGCAGAATTTAAACTATTTTTCACATGCAGAATTTCTCTGAAGTACGGTATTCATATTATTTTTTGGAAACATTTTTCCTTGACCTATCACAACCAAACAGTTTGTAAGTCAAAATCCTAGCTGTTCATATATACAGTTCAATGTCCTGAGTAAGAACAAAAAAAAAAGAAAACTCAATCTTTATGCAATGGTATGATACATGTACATCAGACTTTAGACTTGTGAAATGATTAGTTGGTAATTAGATCGGTCTGGCTATGCATACGTCACATATCCATCATGTAGACACATTGCATAAATACACCAATGAGAAAGAATGTGTCCTACCAAAGAACTATTCAATTAGTTACGGTCATAAGTCTGACATGTGGAGTATTCTCAATATTATCATCAGGTAGGATTTTTTTTTGTATGTGGATTTGGCATTGTGGCTTGAACAAACCTGAGAATATCCAGGTACCTGTTGCTCAGTTGTAGCGCTACAATAGAAAGCGTTGATGTTAAAATTGTAGCTACAATAGTTCTGAGCAACGGGCCCCAGGCCCTGAAATTACAAAACTTTTCCAAGTACGAATTCATGCTCAACTCGAAGTTTTGTTCACAGATCCCCAATATATAAATCTGAGCTTGAGCATGAAATCGTACTCAAAAAGATTTGTTATTTCGGGGCCAGGATTCATTAATCACCACAGAGACACAAGTTGGCCTTGTGGTGTCATTTTAGGTTGAATAAACCTAAGGCATGCATTGGGTAGAAACATTTTAGTTCTAGAAATTTCAGTTTGGCTTGTATGGCCATCTAAATCATGACGAAATGCAAATATGGAAATATAAGTTTTAGAACTAAGTGCATAATATTTAATTGAGTGATCCTTGGTAGTTGGTATTTTCTACGATTGCAAGTCCGATGAGTGGTACAAAGATTACTATAATTGCAAGTTGAATGAGCAGTTACATTTTTCTATGCAAGTTGCAATACACTGATAATGTAGATATTACTTTTGCATTTATAATACTAATTGCGATTATATCTAATATCTATCGTCAACCATAAAAGGAACATATCGCAAATGGATGAAAGATTCCTGCAGCGTCGTTAAACTCCATATTTACTCACCATAAAATGAAAGTGACATTGTCTAAATATCAAATCACATTAATATAAAAGTAAAACTGGAAATTAATATGGGTTAAAAATATATGAAAGTAGTTTCATCTGACCAATGAAACAATGTTTATTATTAGCCAGCCAATTGGTGCCAAGCACATGAAACAATATAAAGATGGCCCTGTAACTTGTTTAAGTGATGCAGTTGCACAGAAGTAAGTAGGTTAAGTAAGCTAGTTGACTGGTTCTCCTCCTAGCGTAAGACCGACTCCAGATGTTAGAACTACCGGTGTATCCGTCTCGTTGAACCCGTCATATCCCATGTATCTGACATTTTCCTGCCCATCTCCCACCCATGCTGTCCGGCCTGGCCTCATGGAGCCTTCCTGATTGCTCAGTGTTTTTAGGTTTCGGTGATGTAACGGAAATGTCTAAAAGGTACGACATTCGGCAGTTGCCCATTGCTTGGCTGATTGTCCTACTGCTCCGGCTCTTAGAAATAGTTCACGCTTGTCGTGTAACTGAATTAGTAACCCGGCGTCAATGTTCGCGGAAGTTGTCTTTCTGATGCGGTATCGATGGGATGCGTTTTCTGTCTGTAGAGTGTCGTCATTGTTTTGTCAGTACCAGCCTGTGCTTACAGGTTTACTGCAACATTCAGTTCTACGGATGTTGCAGGTTTCCTCCTGCCATAAAACTGACAAGCAGTAATATAAGTAAAATACAATTCAAAGCAGTGTTAACCCTCTCCCTGCTGAAGGTGACTTAGAACACTTTGATTTTATTCAGCAGGGAGGTTAAACCCCACTAGAAAAAAAAAAGGAATTAGCTTGTCATTCCATAGTCTGTGTGGAGCAGAGTAAAGTTGTGTCTTGGTATAAGAGTAAAGTTGGGTCTTGTTGGATTAATGTAACTGTGCCTTGGTAGAGTAATCAGCGGTTAATACTAACTGAAATGAGCACTAGCCACACAGGACTAGTGGAGTAAACATTCTACTAGTCCTCACCAACTTTCACTAGTCCTGTCAGTAAATAATAATAAAAAAAACACAGAACTAACATATATTTAAGTATCAATGTGTTTAATAAGGGACTCGGGAATAGAGATAAATAGATCTAGATTTAGTCTTGTTTTTATAAATTATAAAAACAAGGTACCGGTTAGGTGCTTTGACAATATTTGTCTAGCCATGCAGGACTACCAGATCTAGGAATCTACTGGTCCGAGCCAGAAACCACTAGCCATTGGCTATAGGACTAGCATTAGTATTAACCCCTGGTAATGCTGTCTTGGTAGAGTAGAATACTTGTTCCTTGGTTTGGTAGGTTAGAGTACCGTAGTGTCTTGTTGGACTATATTGTGTCTTGGTATAGTAGAGTAAAATTGAGTAGAATAATTGTTCTTTGGTAGAGTAGAGTAATTGTGTGTTTGTAGAGTCAATTGTCTTGGTATAGTAGAGGTCAAGTGTCTTGGTTTTATGGTATGGTATTATAGTACTTGTGTCTTCTTGGAGTATAGTAATTATTGTGGAGTAGAATTATTTCCTTTGTTGATTAGAGTATTTGTCTAGACTAGAGTAATGGAGTCTATATCGAGTCAATACTTATTGTGGGTCGAGTCAATACTTATTGTGGGTATTATTTTATTAGAGTAATTCTACTGTTTACAATATAAAAAAATATGATGTATTGAATCATGTATCATTTTATGACACCACTGTTTTGTCAGTACCAGCTTATCCTCGCAGGTTTACTGCAACATTCAATGTTATGAATGTTGTGGGTTTCCTCCTGCCCTAACTGAATAGCCATGATATAAGTGAAATAATCTTGAAAGCTTATCTAGATACAATGTCACAAAACAATGGCAAAAAAAACATGACTGTTTTCTTTAGCCCTACCTAAATATGATTTTACGTCTTTTATGATTATCTTTCATCAGGGCCAGTGGAGATAGCAGAGAGACTTTGACTGAGCACGACAGCAAAAACTGTCCTGGCAATTTGCACCATTGTTTGACATATTTTTATATTTATTCTGCTTCAGGGCTGGTGAAGATTGCAGAGAGTCTTGGTCTGAGCTTGCTTGCTCCCAGGAAGAAGATCACCCTTCTGACCATTGGCAACCACAGTGCTGGGAAGTCGTCCTTCATCAATTGGTAAGTGACTGGTCACTCTTCGCTGTGGTCACTACAGTAGGAGTAGTCTGGAGTTTATTTCAATTAACTTGTAGTGTCAAGAGTTTACAAGTTGATTCGCCTACGACAATTATTCCTATTAGTGAGAGGGATCGGTCATGAACTGACAGTACTTGTAGATAAATGGGCTGATGTACCACGTGATAGCTAATTCTGTTGGACCGGTGCAGCGTTGGATTTTCATTACCGCAATTAGTAATCACCCGGGTGACGAAAAACACCAATTCAATCAAAGTAATCGCGTATAGTTTCGGAACTATTTTTCCATATTTGTTTACTCACTGCAGCATTAACCTTCTCCATGCTGAAGGCAACCAGAGATGCAAAAAAGAGCAGTGCCTGTGCCTAATCCAGCAAGGAGACGGTTATGCAATAACTTGCTCACTTTTTAACCTTCATGCTACTATGGTCAATCAGAAATGCCCTCTATATAGATAACATTAATCATGATAATCCAGCTAATGGTTGTGATTGATGGGCTGTAATAACTGAAATGTTTGACATCACAAGAACACAGAGTAGATGTATGGTATGTTTATACTTGAACTAAGCCGTCGTGGTAGCGCAATGGTAGAATGTTGAACTAGAGGCAAAAGGGCCTGGGTTTAAATTGCATCCTGGGGGTCCCAGTATCTTTGGCAAAAGTTACCTTTCTGATGCAATTATGATAGGATGTGCTGTCTGTCCCATGGACATACAGTTATCATCCTTGGTTCATCAATACCAGCTGGTGCTCCAGGGTTTACAATTAAAACTCGCCCACTCGCCCGGGCCATTTCTCCCAATTCTAAAGGTATCCTAAGGGTGAGTAGGAATTCCATGTCTTTTGTAAACATTTGTTATTTGTATCATTATTCGAGCGAGTATGGTTTAAAGTTAGTTATTATCCCTGTGCTCACAGGCTTACTGCAACATTCAGCGCTACAGTTGTGGGGGGTTAAAAAGTATGAAACTAGTTAATACAGTAAACCTGCAACAGATGTAGCTCTAACTACTGCAGTAAACCTGCAACAAATGTAGCTCTAACTACTGCAGTAAACCTGCAACAAATTTAGCTTAGCTCTAACTACTGCAATAAACCTGCAACAAATGTATCGCTAACTACTGCAGTAAACCTGCAACAAATGTAGCTCTAACTACTGCAGTAAACCTGCAACAAATGTAGCTCTAACTACTGCAGTAAACCTGCAACAGATGTAGCTCTACTGCAGTAAACCTGCAACAGATGTATCGCTAACTACTGCAGTAAACCTGCAACAGATGTAGCTCTAACTACTGCAGTAAACCTGTGAGCATCGGTAGGCACTGCGGAACCAGGGGTGATAACTGCTGCGTAGGAGTGCAGAAATAACATCTTATTGATCGTGACCGCAGCAGAAAGGTAACCGCCATGGAAATCATTCCCAATAAAGGTTCTTCATGAGTTTTGTTGCTTACTACACGAGTTCTACTTGTTCCGTTCATATCAAGAATATTTAGTGTTAATTTTTTATTAACCTTCATTGGCCTACTATTATATATTGGCCTGGACACAGAATTTAGAATTTTAATGGCTTCTGCTGACGGGGTTGTTTCATTTTGCTACCAACCTTCAATTAGTCTACTATATTGTTCTTAGAACATAGACTTTAAAATGTTATTGGCTTCTACTGACATGAATCAAAGAAAAAATTAGAGACACCATTTCAAAGATTCCTGAATAAAATTATGAATACTACTTTTGGAGTTGTTTCTTTATAATACTGTTGTTGTTGGTTTCTTGATGAAATGGAGTGTGCTCAAATGGCGATAGGTGAGTTGTTGGTTTATTTAGTTAAGAACACTGCACGTTTTTACATAAGAACTTGTACAGTTTAGAGAAAACTATTTGCTGCTGCCAATTTCATGGTAAATTAAATATGTTCAGTTTGACTTCTCAAAGTGAACATGTATCTTTACCATGCTGATTATGTTCCCCATCTTTAGTTTTTAACATCGTGTTCAGTCTATTTTGTTGGTAAGTTTATAAATAATATTTTGAATCAATAAGATTGATTTGTCAGCTAAGTGATCTATTCAGCATGTGACATTTGTGTTACTGTTTATAATATGCTATAACTGAATAAAACCCATTTTTATTGTTATATACTGTAAACTATAAACTGGATTATGTTGAGGGGTTGAGGGTATCATTCCTTATAACACAGAATAGTCGGTACCAAGTTTACGGTAACATTCAGCACTATGGATGTTGCGGGTTTCCTCATGCCCTAAAACTGACAAGTTGTGATACAAGAGAAATAATTTTGAAAGCGACTCTAAACCCTAGCTAATATTTTATTATTTTTGAATCGAGAAGCTTTATAAGGAGTGACATTAATTATGATGTCGTAATCCTGTTTGTCAATCCCATCTCTAAATGGATGAAAGATTCCCGCAGCGACGTTAAACTCCATTCACTCACTCACTCGATCCCTTCTCATGGTGTACATATTCTGTAAATTATCTTGTTTGTACGTCTATATTGTTTAAATCAATATATTTTATATATTTTTAATTCACAGTATAGATTTGTCATGATAATACGTTTTCTGAATGGCTGCTAGTTTTCTTATAAAATAGTGTGTGATACTATCACTGATAGGTAATGTCTCGAGTTCAAGCCTAATAAGGGGACCTTACATAACTGTCAATTGTCACCTTTTGTGATTGATACGATGCACTGTCAGAATGTTTGCACCTTAGCAACCCTCAAGTGTGCAATGAAGTACATCAGCACTTACAAAGGGAGCCATTTTGCCAGTCATATGGCAGACTCACAATGACTGGTGATGCATCTATCAAATGTTGCATCTCCACATAAAATAATAATACTCGGTTATAGATGTATAACATATTTTTTATAAATCGGATGTTGTTAAATGTTTGGTTAGGTATTTAGTACAAAATAAGAAATTGCATTGTTTTTGTTTTTTTCAATCTATAAAGTATTTACCGAGATATCTTCCAAATATCAAAGCATTTCGTGCTAACCTATTGTTAGATTACTTTTACTGTATCTTCTGTCATTTTCCCTTACAAACCCAATACAAACTTCTACACTAGTTGCCAAAAAAATATATATATAATTCAAACTTTTGTACCTGTATATATTTTTATATTTAAAAAAATTCACACATATTGAAAAGTTTTTTTTTTAAATGCAAAATGTGTTACAACCAATGAGAAACATCATATTGAACTAGATCTTCCTAAATATTCAAATACTATTCAGCATTTCCTAATATGGAACAACTGGAACTGTAGGTACTTTTTTCTCTTATTCAAATTAATGTTAATGGCACCAGATGATATCTACAGTGTACCAATTGCAGCTTGTTTCGCCAGAAGAAAATGTTCCAAGAACACTGGTTTTAAAAATATGCTATTGACTGAACTCTACGGACGTTATCATCAATACGACTTACGTACAGGAATGAGATGATAGGTCCATATAGGTGAAATTAGCATTCTGTTCCGACTAAAATTATATGGAATCTGGCGCACAATCCTGTAGAGCCAATGAAGATTGGTGGAGCCAATGAAGGTTGGTGAGACCGGACCCAATGAAGGCTGCAGAGAGTGGACCCAATGAAGGTTGTCTCACTATCTGGGTGTATTGTTTGTTCAGTCTGCAGTAAGAGTCCAGGGCCCGGTGTGCGTGTCACCCTGTCAGCTGCCAGAGTTCCTGCTCCAGCTCCGGCTGTAGAGAGCTGTGTGGCTGTAGAGCGGTGTGCGCGGCCTAGGCGTACTCCAGACAGTGGCTGGCAGTTCAATGACCTGACGAAGCCTGCATAAAGCACCAGAGCCGAGGCGCCCAGCTGATTATAGACAGCCTCTTCCAATACCTGATCACGAGGCACCGCGCTCCTGTAACTCCTATACAGCGCCCACAGCCGTCGGGAGAGAGTGAGCCAACAGATAAAACCTCGTGGAAAACCGTCTGGGGATAATTAATTGGCAAATATTGCACTAATTGTGATTTTGATTCACACATTGATACTAATGGTTCGGTCTGTAATGTCGGAGCTGTATGGATAAACACGTGTAGATGTCAGATTTCGTAAGTCGGAAAGCTAGAGTGACCTTCTCCTTGTGTGTTACATAGAGTATAGGGAATATTCAAAGGAAGTGTATTGCATAAAAATATTTTAAATTACATGATTGTATTCTTGTAGTTAAAATGCTGCTTTTGCCAGATTAATGTAATCTTTAGTGATTTGTGAATTATAATTTAGTGAATGATGTAACAGGCCATCTTTGACCAGAGTGCGACATGACCTGCGTTCTGCATTGCCAGGAGTTATGGCACACTGACCTCATTGGGGGGTCAGACGACTTGAATCAAGATAGTAGCAGACTGATTTGACAAACGTCTGATGGTAGGATTAAATGTTATGGATTTCTATCGGTAACAATTCGATACATACACCGTTAGAAATAATACGCAAATACAGTAATTTTATCATGTAGATGTCGGAACGCACCTTTCTATCTGTCGATACACCAAAAATCATGTACAATTATTTTCCAGTGCATTTATAGTCATTGTATGACTATTGGACATGTATTCAAGTAAAGATACATTTTTGTTTGAAATTTGTGATGAGTGTGCATTGTTATAATGGGCATATAGTGGCGTGAGCAAAGGCTGGTAATATCGGCAATGCTGCTACCTGCCGGTATCACTGGATTGGAATGCTGTCTTCACTTCATTGCAGGTTGTGTTGGCCAGAAATAGACAGTTTTCCTGTCAGAATCCCAAACATGTTCACTTAGAACACCACATTTCAGAAATTGCATACAATATCCAGAAGCTTATTATAGTTCTGGCTCCGAGATTACGAAACCATTTTGAGTGCAATTTCATGCTCAAGCTCAGATTTTATATAGGAATTTGTGAGCGAAACTTTGAGTTGAGCATGAAATCGTACTCGGAAACATTTCATAATCTTGGGACTTGTCTTGGATAAATCTCTGATCTAGTTAGACATAACACGCCCTGTTGGTATCTTGTGAATCAATGAATAGTCCACCGTGACAGTGTTTCTTCAATTTAACATATATTTTTATTCAATATTTAATTAATAATTGTTGGGAAATTGAGCTGTAGGATAACATATTGGCGATGGACTAGATTATTACCATATTTATGACCGTATGGGTGAAATATTAACGTTTCAATGTAAAACAATAATTATTGGATTAACCAACTCGATAGTAGTGACTACAGAAAACATTACCCAATATACTCACTGAAGCTTTACAGTTATAAGAACATTCAATTTAACTCATTACATATTTTCCATAGTCAGTCATATATTTTATTGTTTGTTTATGCTCAAATTATTATCCATTATCAATTATCAATGGAATAGTAAAGGCATAATATCACAGATTAAGTTGTTTTGTTTTGGACAGAAGTGGAATTCAAAATGCAAAGTACATGCATACATATTATCGCTTTTGTACATCCAAATATCTTTTTACCGCTGTAGGATAGGTAAAATTGCATGGAAAGATTATAATCGTTGACTTACCAAATACAAAAATAATAATTTACTGCAAAACATTTACATTATCAATTAAACAGCACTCTTTCATGAATAGATTAAATAATTAATATGAAATGAATGGAATAAGGCATAGTAAATTGACAGAAGCATCATACTTAAGCTTTGAAGCAAGCCATAAATTGATGGCTACAAGTAGTCGAGGTTAAAAATCAATACAGTGGCTAACATACCAGTATGACACGTATGCTGTTTTGGGGATATATCAATGTAGATGATTCTAGCTGATCCAAGATTTTGTTTCATGATGTGTGGAATCGAATACTGTTGAACAAACACAAACAGTTAAATCAGTGGCTTACACCTTTGTCATCCGTTCCTCCTCCCACTGTTGTGTGTTTATCTGAAATATTTGTGGACTACTAGTGACTATATTCTGGTGTTTGTTCGATTAAAAGTGCACGTTTATTTATAATACATATTTATATAGCGCACATATCCAGAATAACTGCTCAAATGTTGGTGATATCGAAATAACTTTCCCAAAATACAATACATTTGTTCTTAAAATGTCATTGCCGTTTGTCCCTCCCACTATAAGCTTATCGTCACGAGCACAGTATAGAAAACGATTCAGCGTTGACTGCCAGATATCGCCGACTATATCAAATCGGTCTTAGCATACCAGTGAACCCGTAGTCATAGCATGTGTAGGTTTATATATATTATATTACTTATATGGAGGGAGAGAGGGTGCGGGGTGGGGGTATGATGTAGTCCACATGATTCATCACTGGTGGGTTGTTCGCTAGTCGCTGACTTGACCTCTCTGACCCTGCATTCTGTATCAGCATGCTTCACACATATACTTGAAGCAGCTGTCTGGCCACACATTGATCTGTTCCTTTTAGAAGAATTCAATTTCCTATCACCAGTCTTTATGATGAATTCCCCGTGGATTATCCTTCCCTGGCTTCGGTCTGTCTGACCTCCTGGCTTCCTGGCTTCCCGAGATTTAGAAGGAATATCCCACATTATAGATCCAGCCATTGTGAAGGTGACCCTGTGTCAAAGGTCAGATGTCGTTGTCCTCGCAGTATATAGGTCCTACTTGCACAAAGGTTTCATTGCTAGGGATCGTTGTTGGTAGAACGTGTCTGTTTGATTTTTGCATTTAGATCTAATATTTATCAGTCTGGTTTGTTTAAACATCCTTGTGGTTTTTGCATGGAAAATTGTGTTATAATTTGTCTACAGTAATCTAGTAAACTTTACCTCTTACATTTACCGGCATATAAAAACTTATTATGTATGAAGGGTGAAATTATGTATGAAGGGTGAAATTAAGAAAAGTGCAAGCAAGCATTTTTTCATGGTGATTATGAGCTATTACAGTGAAGAATAACTCCACTTCGCCTGCTAGACTGCATTACACTGACTATACACGCAGGAGAAGTATGTCTGCCAGAGCCTGCGACCCGACTTAGTGCAGCCGTACCCAGTCAGCTGATCAGGGACCGACCCACCCACAGACACGGTGACCTTGCCTGTTAGGTCATTGCGTAGGCCAGGCTGACCACTGAGCAGACCAGTCAGTGGGCAGATAGAGATGTTTGCACAGTGTGTCTGTCCACCACTGTCCACAATCTACATCGTCCACACCGACACAGTCTGCACCGACACTACATCATCCGTCTATATGAGCATGTCTGCACTGGGACACACACCATCAGACCACATCGGCTGTCTCTGCTGTGTAACCCAGCGCTGGATGTGGAGAATTAACAGATTGCGTATGGCCTGCTTGTAGATCTACTATGTAGCCTTGTATCCGTCCTAGGCAATGAACGGGCTGGTTCGACTTCCGATCAAGTATCTGTGTGGCTGTGTAGAGCACGCTGGAGTCGGACTACCAATGACGTAGCTTTGTGGTCGTTGAAACCTGAACTTGAACACTGGACTAATCACTGCGGCCTATCAACTGGCAATCATGTTGGAGGTTATTCATATTGCTGTCAGATTTTATTAGGTCTTCAAATAGATTTCTTATCACAGGGACACCGATATGCGAAACCGTGGCCAAGTCCATTCAATACTTCCACATATTTAATATATTTAATTAATTGACATGGTCTGAACAAATATTTGTGTGGATGTAAAATTGTCAAGTGTTTTTAGTTGAATTATTAAATTGTTTTCACCAGAACTATGTAATAACTGACCTTTTACATTGTTTTGTAAAATGGGTACGGTAGTTATATTTTTTGTCTAGTGTTGAGCATGGGGAATGTGGATATTGCACAATGGCAATCCTTTGTGTGGGAATTTCTATAAAAAGCCAAATGAATCTGTTAACACGCTGTGTCTACATGGCCTAGAACAATGGAGAAAATGCTCTTTTATATAAAACGGACATTGAATTTTCTTAGCTTGATTACTTCATTCACAAATAACATTACATTTCACACTTCAGTATTTGACCATGAAATTTGTCTATTTCCAGCTCGGTGTTTTTCAGAACCCAAAACAATGTTTGAAAGACAAACTTGCATCAATGCAAACTTTGCTCTACATTATCTGCTGTTCTTTCAGGGCAGCTGACAAATACAAGTGCTCAGTTTTGAAAACAAGACAATGTCTGTTGCAGCTCGGCTTTCAGAGCAATGTTTGTGTTTTGCAACCGTGAATTCATAGGGAAATGCTGCAGCGATCGCCAAGGTTTGTGTGGCTGGACATTCCTCCGCATTGATTGGTGTATTTGTCTTGCCAAACATACAATTTGTAATTAAGGCAAACTTGTTACATCACGTCTTAGTCTGTTAATGTCAGATTCTTTGGAATTTAACACTCGTGTGAAACAGGTAGGTCTGATTTCAACGTTTCTCCCGCGGCTAAACAATATTAATGAATATCATTATGAGATCGATTTACTTGATTGCACGCTTTCATTGAACTGATTGACGTTGTTTTTCAAAGGATTTAGATTTTCAATTCCAAAGTTCCATCGAACAAGTCTTGACATGTTTCGGGATGATTCAACGTTGGGTTGAATTTGTAATTTCTTTAATCAATTGTTCTACTTCCCATCTGCTCTTCTGTTTTATGTCTTAGAGAATATATTCTGGTATAGGTAATCTACTTTTGTATTCTTCCTTTGGTTGGGTTCAGCTGGTAGAGTGTCGGACTACACTGCTGAAGGTTTGAGTTTTAATACGGTTCTGGTAGCGCGACGCCTTTCCACGGTGGAACGTTTTCACATTTGTGGACAATGGACAACATTTCGATGTAATGTCTGGATATTTCACCTAGAGTTTTCGTACTTGATATATATTGAAATTTGTGACTCGTGAGACTTGAACTATTTACACTAAGCTGTTTTAGGTTCTCCTCCCATAATAAACAGATCATGGTATAATTGAAATACTATAAAAAAATGTGTACTATCAAAAATTGTGTACTATAAAAAATGGTGTGTAATTCATAAAAAGTGTGTACAATCCAATATTGTGTAGAATTATTTTATCAGAAATTGTATATAATTTTAACTGAACTCTTTTGTTTGTGCTTCCTTTCCTTTATAAGGGAAACGCATAGCAGTCTTTTTACAAGCAGTTATCCGAAACAAGTAAATAATTTTTTATTCCTTTTAGTTTTTAATATCGTGTTAGAAATTAGTTATTTTGTTTCTAATATCGTAATATCATTGTTTGATCAGGAATTTCACAGTTCCTCTGGGTTGGGTGGTTGGTGGGGGTGGGGATCCTTGTAATCTGTAATGTCACAATTGATACCATTAACATTCCTACTGCCTAGTCTCGTTCCCACTGTTCCCAAAGTGGCACTACTATAATTGTAGTAAAAACAGCGTTTTCGCTGTCCACGAACAATTATGTCAGTAGATATGGCCATAGCTAAGCTACCCAATGACCTTCAAATACTGTTGCAGTTTGTGTAGCCATCTGCTTAGAAAGTCGAGATATAATGATGGTGGTAGCTGATGTAAGGATAAGCTTCAGGTAGCGGGTTGCCGTCTGCTCCAGTAGCCAGACGCAGACGGGATTATCCTGTCTATAATGCAATGTTGCACGAATCAATTGATGAATGCAGAACGGAGTGGAGAGTTTTCCCAAAAGCTACTGGGCTGTGTTAGCCTTCCTAATTGTTGCCCAGTATGTGTATGGCTTCTTGGCAAACCCAGCCGGAATGCCTCGAAAGTTGACATTCACTGGTGTGAAAGTTGGATGTATTCCAGCATGCCGACTTTCTACCTGATAGTAATGTATATCTAATCTCTGCCGTTTTAGATAAGTGTTTGTCATAAAATGGCTAGTCTGTGCTAGGAGTGTGTTAGGGTTATTCAGAATGCCGAACAGATGCTGAATATAGCAACAAATAACATTATCTTTTATCGTCGAGAGATGACGGTATGTGCGGGGTATTATGTTGACACAACATTTAATTAGTCGTTATCAAAGCACTCGGGTCTTGCCAAGTATATAGAATATTACTTTCTCCATGTGAAGAATATATATCAGCTTCAATAAAGAACGATTATTTTTCTTAGTTTATTTTGGAATACAGGAAGTTGGGTTTTTTCACTCACTTAAGTACATACAGTGCAAAGCACAAATAGTTCTCAATAAAGTCTCAAATTAACAAGAAGAAAACTTGCATTGAAAAATAACAAGCATTTCCCTAAATATAGATAATTTGTTAATACTATTTCCTATTATTTGCGTAATGGGATTTCTTACAAATACTATTTTTACTGGAATGTATTTATAATCTGATGTTACTAGAACACAGAAGCAATATCTTCGCTATTGATCCTTTTAGTATAATTGTCCAGTGGACTATAGTACTTGTTAAATGGATACGTACTGGTCTGAACAGATATCTACTTCCACTAGCACAGTATGTTTGAATCAATTATTTGTTTAATTTGAGTCTATTCCTGATGTGTGGAAGGTGATCTACAAGAATGTGTGCCATTGACGTGTGTGTGTTATCATGCCGCTATCTGAATATAGCTCATAATTGAGCATGCTCCACACAGGATCCAATAAACAGTTCTGCTTCTTGCAATCTGTGGCGATGTCTTACACTGTATATACACAAATGTGATATAAATGCACTGTCTGCAGACCGTCTAGAGCCTGAATGTGCCAGGCATAGATAGGTCCTCTTCTTTTCTCCGCTTCTTCAGCCGTTAGACCACTTACAGTGGTCTTTTTATTCTTGAAGTTTGCTAGTAACATATTGTTAGCATTCCTGCAATGATTCTATGCAGGTCGATTGCTTATGTCTCCGGTTGACTACTTATGTCTGCAGATTGATTACTTATGTAAAATGTTGCGCATCTTCACTTGTACAGTTCGGCTTCACTTGTACGGTTATCGCCCAGGAGGTTGACCCGCTCTGGGTGGCGTCTCATGTCAAAGAGTCTGGCACAGTCTGGTCAAATATGTTAGGAATTGCTGACCTAATGCAGATTTTAATTCAGAAATGGTTAACACGGTCTCGGAAGCTCATCAGTTAATAGACCCAGCTTTCGGTAATGCCACCACAGAAAAACATGCTGGTTAATGCTTACGATGTTAAAAACATGCAGACGGCATTATGGATCGGACCGCAGGAAGGTTAGGCCAGACTGTGGGGAAAGGTTAGAACAGAGAGTGTCCTCAACCCGATGGCCGAGCAGATCCAAGTATCAAGACTAGAGGTGTGGGCCTATCAAAGATGGTCGTCTGCAGACTCGGGCGGAGTAGTAAGGTGCCCGACCGTAATTAGAGCCACGCACTAGCAGACTGTTGAATAAAACAAAATTGGCGATCAGAGCATCGAAATTGTCTCCTGCTAGACTCGCTTTGGCAAGCTATCAATAATTGTGTTCCGTAAAGCGTCTAGGGGCTGCCACCAGACGGAATTATGTAAGTATGAGTCTGCTGTGGCGCTGTGAGTAGGACCAGGCCGGCAGTCGTCTCAGCGTCTTCCTCCCCGCGCCATCAGCTGGGATAGGGACCTTCTTCACTTATCACCAATTGTCATTCTTCTTCGTCTTCACTGAGCTCGGAGTGAGAAAAAACCACATTGTACAGTAGGGACGAAGACTTTCGAGAATGCGCAGTTTCTGCGTTCATGAGTGGGCCGCCGCCGTCGTCGTGATCACTGTGTGCTTTGTGCGGAGTATGAGATGTAGGTTTCGTGGCATATGTCTGGTGCTAGACAGTTCTTGAAGGAAAAAACATGTAAAATAACAGTTTTTACTTGTTAGTGCTGCAGGGTTGTTCTAGACTAGTATTATCGTGGAAGAGAAATGATGTTGCTGGATGTGTTTGGTTTTTTTTATTACAAGAGGTGAGATGTCTTCCAACAATTTGTTAAATTCAAACTGTCCATATTTATAGGATATTCATAAATTAAGAGAGATGTTACAATTCCCTAGATCTTTCTGCATACGACCATGATTGATAATTATTCAAATTTAAGATTTCTAGGAAATTAATGATGAAAATTAAAACATTTCTTTTTTAAATTCCATAGATTGTTATTAAATAAATAGCATATCCAGCAATGGAATGGATGCTTCTTATATATTTGTAGTGAATTAATAGTGTATTGCAATATTGGGATACGTTTGCAATTTTAATATGATTTTCTTTTTGTAATGGTCGAGCAAGATATTACAGTTTTGGAGAAAAAAAAGTGTTTATTGAAATATTTGTTTTCCATAAAACCGTGCTCACTCAGACATAGACTGACGTAAAACATCGATTAATATTTCTGGAATGATACCGGTGAAGGGATTGCGCTCGATGCTAGACGGTCGTGTAAATGATATTTTGATACTGTGACATAATGCTGGTACGGGCATTGGAGCCGACAGCGACTACTGGTCTGGGAAGGAGGCCCCTGCAGCTTTGTCGTAGCGTCGGGCTTGGAGCACTGTCTGAGAGGTGACTGATACCGGAGTATTCCTGAAAATATCACGAAAATTAGCAGTAAAATGTCACTGGTTGACACAATCGACTACGTCTGGAGCGGTAGTCTAGCTGTATTGAAATGTTTTGATTAAATGTCGGCTTATTATTATATGACATAAATGGCTTCTGCAGTCTGTGTGGGTTTATTCCCAGAAAGATGCGTATGTAACAAAGAATTGATTGATGTACAAATGAAAGCGTCTTCGAAATGTCTGGAATGTAGTTATTGGGGTTAATTTGTCTTGAAGTTCTATATCGGTGGATATTTATGTGTGCGTGTAGATGTGTATGAATTGGATAACTGGTGATTGTGGAGAACACTAGCCAAAAGATCTTTAATCACCGTTGAATTTCTTAAATAAATCAATTCACAGATACTTATCCTGGTATATAAATAGCTAAATTAATACCTTCATTCAGGCCGACTCGCTTTGATATGTACACTTCTCATTCTGGAATTAACCCTCTTCCTGCTGGATTAAGCCCAGGCACTGTCATCTCCCTTCAGCATGGAGAGGGTTAATCAGTGTTTTCTGTAGGGCCTCTCTGGTTTCCTCTCACAGGGAGAAGGTTAAATTAACCTGTAACAAAGGATCGCGGAGTACTGTTACATTGTACATTATTGGATCACGTTGATCATTAAACGTGGCGCGTTATCCGATCCGGCTTGCCTGTACACCCAGTGTACATCTCCCATGTCTGCCCAGGGAATATCTATTGGCATTTTGTCAGTTTATGAGGGTCGTATCCTTGTTAATAAGTGTATATTTATTTTAAATTTGTACTATTTCATTTATCAGTGGAGCCGTAAGTGCCCCAGGAGGCTGTTCACTGGGAGGAATTCGCTGAACGTGCACTAACTTGCAGCTGTTTATTAATGCACAGACAGCAAATATAAGCAGAATAGTTCTGCTACTTCTTTTGTGGGGTTTGGTTTTCGCGGCAGTATTATCTTATGTCTCATTATAAATTACATTGATATATTCGGGCCATCCAGTTCCCTCCACTGCTCTTGGGAAAATGTCTGTTGAAAATGTATAAGTGTTGTATTGATTTAATAATTGGTTTATCAGTCAAACAGGAGTCTCGCGAGTTTGAATCGTAGGTTGTGGCCTGGTAGCTTCTTTGTGGTGGAATACTATTCTGGTGCAAAGATTGGTGTGCAGTCTCTGAAACAATACTGTACCTTAGCATGGCTGGACTGTGTGGGTTGCCTTTTCACTTTTTATTTTTTGTTATGTTATTCTTCCGTATTTTCAATGCTATTATATGAAATATTACGTTACTGAAGCGTGCAACTATTTCATTGATCATTTTGTATTTCAATATATTGTCAGTTGTCGCCTATGGGTGAGATGTAAAATATTAATTCATTCATTTATTCAGTACAGGTTTTTTGTCTTAATTATTCTATCAATGTATTGTCTGTTGCTGCTGATAAAGGGAGAAAATGGTTTTAGTTTTAACATATTTTATTCACAATAGAAAATAATTGGGTGCAAGTTATGCCAATTTAAGAGAAACCTGCTACTGGTAAAATCCTGCAGCGACGTTAAACTCCATATTCACTCACTCACTCCTGGTAAAAACCCGCTTCTGGTAAAATCCTGCTTCTAGTAAAAACCTACTGGATAGGATTGCTACTGGCTTTCCTACCGTACAAAATGTCAGGAATATTGAAGATATTTACTACGATTTTTTTTTTTTGAGCGTTATTGTACATGCCGTATTGTAGTAGTTTGCCTCACAAAGCTGTAGTAGTCTGCATCACAAAGCTGCTGTAGTCTGCATCACAAAGCTGCTGTAGTCTGCATCACAAAGCTGCTGTAGTCTGCATCACAAAGCTGTAGTAGTCTGCATCACAAAGCTGTACGTCTTTCCTTCTGCTTTCAGGTATGTTGAAGAGCATGTTCAGAAGACGGGCGTCGCCATCGAGACCCAGGGATTTACGTTCATCACGAGTGGCCGGAAGAGGGAATCGCTGACGGTAATGTCCACTTGAAATATATCACTGCTGACCAAAACCCGCTCACTAGTGTGGGACTGTTTCTGGGCATAGGGATGTAGTGCTGGATGGAGAACAATAGTGCAGACGCACAAACATTGAAGGATATGCACATAAACAATAATCGTCGCAAATGTGTGAAAGATTCCTGCAGCAACGTTAAACTCCATAATCACTCTCACTAACTCTCGCATCAAAAATAAAAGACCCGATATTTATTCTGCAGTGTTTTAAAAGTATTAAATTGTAACTAGGTGAACATGTTGCGGTACAGTTGTGTATCTTATGAAATACACACTGTGACACACTACCAGTGTTCGAAATGATGAAAATAATGAGGGGGTCATTTTCCATAGGCCCAATGTTAAAGGTGGTAAAATCTGTAATTTTCAGGGGTCACACAGATACCTTTAGAGTGTTGGACTTCGGAGCCAAAGGTTCCAGGTTCAAATCCCGTCCCGGGGACCTGGCATCAATGTTCGCGAAAGTTACCTTTCTGACGCGATATTGATAGGATGCACTGACTGTAGAGTGGCAATGCA
>JAVCKZ010002242.1:0-36755 GCA_034780755.1 Lepetodrilus elevatus | reverse complement strand
ATTATTTAAAAACTCCTCAAAGTAAAAAAAAACCCCCCCCCCCCCCCCTAAATAAAAATAAATATCCATTTAATTATTAAATAAAATATTTTAACTTTGGTAATAATTGCTCTGGTAATAATGAATCCTAAATTAATTATTACCAACTTTTCCCATATTTTGCTGATTCCCACTGAAATGCATTGCTTATTTTGTTCCAATAGTAGATGAAAAAGGGCAGTAGACCGGCTACTGGCTAATTGGTCAGTCTGAAGTCTGAAGCCTTAAGTGACACATTCTGACGCCTTAAGTGACAAGTATAGAAACCCTACCTCCCATCCTTACCCCTCTACCATAAACAGATTGATATGAAATCACTGAAAATCCTGTGGGAAATGCATTAAGTGCCTTCTAAACAAAAACAACCAAGGTCTACTGAAATGGTCACCGGCATAACTGCTCTAATGATCCACCTGTATATTTGTTCTAGCCGCCACCTCTACCTTTCCTGCATGCATCAGTGAATGCAGGATATTCTGTCGTCTATGGTTTCCTACGCATCTCTCACATCGTGTGGCATTCATTAGAAACTGTCATTCCCATTGAGCCGACGGTTTAACAACAATTGTACCAACATCGACGTGGCGTGAATAGTTTACATTCCTACCACCTTCAATATATACGCCACTCTGGCCCTAGCTTGCTCATCTACCTATATAGCCACTCTGACCCTAGCTTGCTCATCTACCTATATAGCCACTCTGGCCCTAACTTGCTCATCTACCTATAGGCATGTGGAAACGTCGGAAGCAATGGGAAACACATATGTCAGCTGTCCCGAGTACTTTCCCTGTCTGCTTTTACCACACCCAGACAGTTTTCTACAATTTTGCCCGTCCTTGAAAACATTTGCTAGAAACGTTTTCAATCTGTTCATTAAGCCGAGGATGGAGACGGTTCTTATTAGAAGGTCATCGCAAATGGGTGAAAGACGTTAAACTCCATATACACTTATTAGAAGGATGTCTTCCTGAGAGAAGGGGAAAGGTGGAATGGTGCTGTGGTTGGAGTGTCGGATCTCAAAACTGAGTGTTATGGGTTTGAATCCCGCTGGGGGGTCCCTGGCATCTTTTCTGGTGGGAGAATAGGAGGTGCTAATAGTCTGTATAGGCTGAAGGTGCAATAGTTTAACATACATTCTGTTATAACGTTCGTTTCATCAGAATCTGCCATTACATGATGTAATGGAACGTACCGTATCATTGAGCGCGTATCATTGAGCCCATTGTTGTCATATTGTATATACTCTATAAAAAAGGGAAAACACACTCAAGGTAAAACATTTCAATAACAAATCTTCGAGTTCCACTAAGAAAAAAACTTTGTTGTAAATACCTATTAGCTTTCTGTCGAGTTTACAGATATCATTATCAGATTAATCTAGCTAATGCATTTCTCACTGGATGGGGGAAAAAAAAGAAAAATTATTGTTTATTTGAACTATTCATCTCTAATAGTACTAATTATTTACATTTGGTCTTGAGATTTCTTGAATAGATACAAGTGGTATCATGTCAAGCAACATCTCAAATAGCTGCTCCGAAACCCAATTAAGTCAAAAGTACACACAAGCATATCAAAATTGGAAAGACGACACTCCTGGTATCGCGAGCTATCCAGTATTAACAGAATCTGATAGATAAAGATATGGAGTAATTAATGTTTTAATCAGTCGGAGGACCTACGCTTCCAGCCAATGGGTGGTTTCAATGGGTCCAAGCAGTATGGTAGCAATGGGTCCACACAGTAGCTGTATGAAGGGGAGGGGGGGCTACACCATTAGAGACGACTCCCTGGGGTGAGAGGCTGTCTCACAGAGTACCGAGTCGGCCGCCAGCGCTTCATTGGACTGTCGGAGGCGTTTGACTGGCTGAGACGGCAAACACAGCGTCAAACATGGCATCAAAGACATCATCGGCTGTAGTGTTGTAACTTCCTGGTTTGGGACTCCTCTGCTTTAGACTCTAGTTTGGATTTCTGGTTTTCTCTTGGAATTTATATTTTGGATTCTACCCTGGTTTGGACTCTGGTTTTCTCTTGGAATTCTGATATTGGAAGCTATCCTGGTTTGGACTTTCTCTTGGAATTGCTATTTTGGAACTCTGGTTTTCTCTTGGAATTCCGATATTGGACTTTACTTTGGACCTAGCTTGGATGCATCATACAGATTCTTAGTGAAAACTACAGCAATTTTTTATTTGGAAATCTATATATTTACCCTGTGGATGTCTTGACAAAGAAAAAGCAGACAATTTGTGGAATATATACCTTTTAGGTGAGTTTTTAAATGAGCAGCTGTTTGATAATTTAACGAATGGTGACAATTTCTTACATTGATGTTAATGAAGATTTATGTCATTTACCTAAATTTTGTCACGGTTGAAAAATCTAAATTTATACTTTGCTATTTTTGTTGTCTATGTATTATTTTAGTCTACTTTTGTCCAAGAGATGGTCGAAAAATGAAAATGTATACTTTGATATTTTTTATGTATTATTTTCATTTACTGCAATTTATTAAACAAAGAATGGTTTGCATTTAAGGAAAATGTAATAACATGAACGGATCCATTCTATGATCCATTGTAATTGTAAATATTTCCTGAATCTCGATGTATTCCCTAGTCGCCCCCTGTTAAATAGCCCGTGAATGAATTCTACGAATATCTGCACCTTCAACACTATCTGCGAAGATAAGATGCCAGAAGTTGCCGTCTTATCACCTCTTCAGAGGCTTCATATATTTACTGCCTGAGTTTAAAACCTATGTTCAGACTTTTATATGAGGCTGATGCAAGTCACAGTTTATTGCATATTTCTCTTCTTATTACCGGTACACCATATAAGTGCATATCCACTACTAATCTAAAGTTTTAACACTTTGATATCCATTAACACAAAAATGTTTCATGCCTTGATATCCGTTGGTGTAGATATATCTTCTGTATTAGCAGAGTTTAACACCTTTATGTCCATTAGTGTGGAGATATCATCCATATAAACAATAAGGTTTAACACCTTGATATCCATTGGTGTAGGTATATCATCTGTATTGATGGAGTTTAACACCTTTATGTCCATTTGTTTGGGGATATCATTGTCAAACTGAAAGGTTTAACAGCTTGATATCTATTAGCATAGGTATGATGTCTGTATAGAGGGATCCTTTTAATATACCTTGATATCTGTTAATGTATATCATCAATACAGGCAGTCTTAACACTTTGATGTCCACTAATGGGGTATGTCATTTGTATAGACTGTCTTAACACATTTCCACAGATGTTGCATGTTTCATCCTGCCGTAAACTGAAAAACCATGATATAAGTGAAAGAATCATGAAAGTGGCACTAAACCCCAATTTAAACAACTTCGAAAAGGAATCTATCAATATACATTTATGTAGCTGGGTGTGATTGAAACAGGACCACTGCCGATCCTGGGATTCGAACCTGAGTTGCTGGATTGTGAGTCCAATACTCTCCCGACCGACTGAGCCAAAGGGGTAACCAGCAGGAGCATCATATATCACAACCGGCTACATTTAGACAAAACATCTGACCAAAACTCTGAGATGAAAATATGTCTGAGAGAATCTTCTCTGAAGTAGTGTGTAATATCATATCTTGCCCTCGCGCTAATTCAAATACCTAATTTATCCAGAGAAGCAAATATCACTCGGACCAAAGTAAAGAAATATGGACTGTGTTATGTCACAAGCCTGGCATGGAGCTTGGTCCGAGGCAAGAGGATACTGCCACTCATTACGTATCTCAATGAGCCCAGGATTCTCGGTGATTACAGAGCTTCCTCCTGCAGTAAGCATGTCCTCCAGAGCTCCTGGTAACACTGGGAAAGCGGTGTTTTGCCCACATCATTAGCTGACCCGTTACAGACTTGAGTGGTAAGCGGCATGGCTCAGAAAACATTGGCATAATTGGTGTGGATGAAGGTGTTCAGATTGTGGAGAGACTGGAAAGGTATCATGTGTTGGAAGTGTAATATCAGGCCCCAAGATTATGGAATATTTTTTAGTGCGATTTCATGTTCCTCAAAGTTTTGTTCACAAATCCCCATATAAAATTTGAGATTGAATGTGGAATTGTACTCAAAAGTTTTGTGATCTCATTTGACAGATGTGTCCATTAACATTTGGCATAATCGGCATGACTGAAGGCATTGAAGAAGGATAGGAAAATTTGGCAAAATTGGCATACTTGGCTAAAAGGTTCTAGAAGAGACCCATTAACCCTCTCCCTGCTGGATTAGACAAACACATTGATCATTAGAGCATGTCTGGTTGCCTTCAGCAGGGAGAGGGTTAAGCACCATGCACTAGAAATGTCGTATCAGACATACTTTGGGACCAGTCTGAAGAGGCCCGGTGGTCTATGATTATTAACTCGGGATGTTGGAGTCATTCTGGCAATTAAAAGGCTAACGGAACAGGTGTGGACATTGACAAGAGTCATTGAAAATGGGGAAATCCCATAGAAGTTAAGCAATGAGGTTGTTTATTATCAACGCTAATGGAAGCTACAAGTTGGCAAAGGTTGAGAGTCCATTGGAAGACTGCTTGAGAGGTACATGGAAAGAGTCTTGACATTAAGGAAACGTTATGTCCCAGTTCATTATTAATTTCAGCACTCACACTTTACAGTAGAGTTAACAGTAGATGGTGTTTTCAGGATCTAGCATTACAGTGGATTCTCCATGGATAAGACTTGACAGAAACTGAAACATTTTCAGGATGGATTATGGCTGTAATTAAAAAAGGGAATCGAAAAAGCGTTGTTTTTCGAGTTGTGAAACTGAGACCAGAGTTGTTCGGGAAAACCTTGATTTCAATTATTTCCATCAACTCGATAGTAATGCATTCAGTAAGAGATCCAGGATAGGTGTAATGGATCCGCACATGGGTCTAGACTCTGATCCAATTCATAAGGGCGCTGTTAACACAGGCATGCCTTGGAACATAGGTACCAATGTCCCTGTGGTTTTCTGCATAGCTTGTTGATGTGTGAAATATATGATATCGCACATGTGAAGAAAATATCTTGGTAATTTTGCATCGTGTTGTGGAATTTCAATTTTCCTGAAGTAAGTAAATCAGTGATCTTGAACCTTTCCTTCTACTTGTTTGTTTATTTGAAGTCATACATTGATTAAAGTAAACATGCTGTGTGAAAACATGGGAACCTGGTGATTTCCATATGGCAAATTAAATGAGAGAAATTCAATATTTCCAAATGGGAAACTTATTAAGTGTATTTATGTAAATGTATATATTCATAAAGCGTGTGTTAAATACACACAACTGTTTTCACAGTTAGAATGTTCGTGACTTAATATCTCTTCATATTTTGTCTGAAACGTTCATCATACCTTGATTCCTGTTGATTTAGTAAGTTAGCAGCCTTACGTCACAAGCAGTTATCATTAAAAGTCAATCTCACACTGAATGGTGTATGGCTGAGGTTAGCTGTTGTGTATGTCTCTCGATATGCTCATGTACAGTTCTCATGATGCCTGTAGTGGCAATGCAGTTATCAGTGCTACCAGGTGCTTGCAGGTTTACTGCTACATTCAGTGCTACAGATGTTGCGGGTTTCTTCCTGCCATAGATTGACAAGCTGTGATATAAGTGAAAGAATATTGAAAGTGGCTCTAAACCCCAATTACAAAATAAATGGGAAAAAGAACAAGTTTTTATGATAAGTGTATGCAAGTCTCGTTCTATCATACACATTATGTAGCATAAGTGTCATCCACATTAAGGTTATAGGGTAGTGCATATGATAGTGTGTCGAACTACAATTTTGATGAGGTATCGCTTCTTCAGTGGAAAGTAGTTTTTCATGCAGCGAAGGTTGTAATTCATTGGTGTATCTAATGTTGGTTTCCCAGGATCAGCCTCGTTGCAAATTGGTGAAAGATTCCCGCAGCAACGTTAAACTCAATAATCACTCGCTCCAGTATCAATCACGGCTCGTGAACTGTAAAACAAAGTTGCTTCAGGTTCTTAACCCCACCTCGACCATCTCACGCTGGTCTGAAACTACACTGGCAACCATTCAAGCCTGTGGCTCGGAACTGGAGTGATGCATGTTCACGACAGTTTTATGGACTCTCGTACAAGAAGAGGGTCATTTAGTACGCCATCAATCTCGTACAAGAGAGTGCAGTGTTTTATTTAAAGCTTGAAGAAAACACTTGTGAGCCTTTAGTCAAATTCCAGAGAGCTATGTATAGAATGTGACATACGTGAGCTTGTTTAGTGTCTGTCTCCCTGCACGTTACAGAATACATGAATTTCCCCGCCACTAATGTTTACCAAGTCTTGCTACATGGATGTGTGCCAATTCAAAGTCTTTGAAGACCATTCTTCTTTTTAAAATTAATTGCCACCATTAGTTTGTTTGAAAGTTGAAAACAACCCAAAATAATCACCAATTCAAATAACAATTGTCCAATGGACAAATTACTGTATTGTACGAGGCCAAAATACTTTATACATATATAGTACACTAATGTTTGAAATACCTACAATTTTTGCTGTTGATATTATTTATTCCATAAAAGTATAGACATTCCAAATTTATGTATGCCAAATTTAGTAAAATTGTACTTTTCTACTTGTTTTATTTATTATTTGTTATTGTACAGTTAATTTGAATACAATTTTATGTGCTGGAATTTGAAACTAGTTACTGAAATCTATTGATTCTGGTGCAAATAATTCCTTCTGTAGTTAAAGGATGTCTTAAAAGGATGTCTTCTGTTATTTCTGGTAATTTCTGAACTGTAATGACTAGACTCTCTCTGTATGCGTGATCGCTTCTGAGTTCTCACACAAGCTAGACTCTCTCTGTATGCGTGATCGCTTCTGAGTTCTCACACAAGCTGTTGCTAAAACTTCGGACCAGCACATTTCATTGGGAAGAAGATGAACGTGTAGCTATATGGGAGTTCACACACACAGTCGCATGCAACCATCTACACAGATAGATCACGGTAATCTCCCAACACAAGATATAGTATCTGTCGAAAACAGTGGGGAACCACCGTAAAAACATGACATCTTCTTTCAATAGCCTCTTGCCGTTCCATAGCTTATTGTCCAATTCCATTAGACTTGTGCCCCCCTGCCAAGGCTTCTTGCCATAACATTGCCTATTGCCCTTCCATTTGATTCTTGCCCCCACTTGCAGGGCATCTTGCCCCCTAGACTTGCGATTCCATTGCATATTGCCCTCTTCCAACTAGTCTCTTATTCCATTTGCAAGGCCGTTTATTACTCCTTCCCAAGGTTTCTTGCCATTCCATTGACTATTGCCCTATTCCATTAGATTCTTGCCCCCACCTGCAGGGCTTCTTGCCCCATCCTAAGGCTTCTTGCCATTCTAATACCTATAATTATCCTCTTATGTCATTACCAAGGCCTCTTGCCTGCTCCTAAGACCTTGCCATTCCATTGTCTATTGCCCTCTTCCATTAGTCTCTTGCCCCCCCTGGCAAGGCTCTGAGCTTGCCCCCATCCAACACACCTTGCCCCCATCCAACACACCTTGCCCCCATCCAACACACCTTGCCCAATGTATAGTTGCTGTCCTTCTACATGAACATGGAATTCATATTAAAATATTGTATTATGAAATTGTGAAAACAAATAAACCAGAAATTATGTTTTAATTCTGTCCATGGTGTCGACTAACGTTTAAGAAATACTTTTAGTGCGCAGTGATTTGCTAATGTGACATGTCGTGTGTTTTGCATGAAAATAAATGTATGACATGACTGCATGGCAGTAGTTTTATTAACTGTTTGACCGGAATGTTGATGTCTTAGGTCTATTGATGTTTCAAATAGTTAAAATTGTCGGACATTATTTTGGATACATTTGGAATAGTTTAAATTGTCAGACATTATTCTGTAGACGTTTTAAATAATCTGGATTGTCAGACGTTGTTCTTCAGAGGATAATACTCATTGGAGGCCGACATTCCAAACATTATTTCTTAACTCAGGATTCTACGTAATTCTTTCAGCTGGTAGCACTCGGCTCAGTGCGACTGCAAAGACCGACTTTTTTGTTGTTGTGCTCTTATCTGTCCATCAGAAAATCTACTCTGACATGCAAGATAATGTTTAGGAAGCCATTGTAGACAGTCTCATTCGCGCCGGTATAGACCAATTCCATGTATTCCATTATTTCAATTTGAAACAAAAATAATCCAGGATGTTGTGGGTTTCTTCCTGCCCTAAACTGACAAGTCATGATATTTGTGAAAGATTCTAAAAAGCAACTCTAAACCCCAATTAAAAAGATTGTCTATTATAATTATTGTTATGCTAAGATCTATGTTAACTGATAATAAAGTAATGCTAATGAACTAATCTTAATAGAAATTGCAAATTATCTAAACTCTGTAATGTTGAAAATTAGTTTAAATTTAAAAAAAATATTTTGGTAAAATGTTGGATTGCAGATAACAAAGATCTGAGGAAAGGTGTGTTTAAAAAATTTAAATAATTCCAAACATTATTTCTACGCAATATAAGCAACAAGCCAGCGTAACTTTGTAAATGTTTATCTCCCTTTGTAAATGTTTATCTCCTGTCTTCATTGACTACAAGAGAAATATGTCTTTGTGGTGTCGATAAAAGCGAATAGTTTAATGCTTTAAGCATTGGGCATGAAGTATAGATGGCGAAGCAGACTGTTTTATGCTGTAGACTGCCTGTTAGTGGGATTTAAGCGCAGTAACGTGTAGACATGTTCCCCAATGTTAAAGCTGCACGTAGACATCAAACTAATACCATGCACGTAAATCTCAAATTTAAACAAAAATGGATTCATTTTTATTTTTTTCTAAAAGAGATTGTTGTTCAAGAAGGACTTAAGCAATAATGTCTGATGTATTTAATAGCAACAGATGCAAGTGTATTAACATTTGCTCTTTGTATTAATGTGTTTGTGTAATGTATGCTACGGTATTTCACTAGGCAATAGTTCAAGACTAGCTTAATCCATAGAGAGTAATGTGCATTGTGCAAACTGTAATTTATACATCACAGAGCACCATGGTAATCATGTTAGAGCTTTGAACATGCTATGTTTTTAGTTAATACTAGAGGTATACGTAATCTCACTTTGCACAAAACCTTTTTTTTTTAAATACGATAAACAAATTTGGGGAGATCAAGAATTTCCTACACTTTGTAGAAAATTCTTGATGAAGTGAACTATTATTTAGTTATATATATTTATTATATTGATTTTTAAAAATATTTTTTTTAGATTTCTTTTATTGTCAAATTATTATTTGAAAATTAGCATTATTTGAGTGTGGCATGTGCATGATTTTACCCCCTGTTTTTGTGTGTTCTTCCCCAGGCTGTCTCCCCTGAGGAATATGAGCTATGGAGAAGTCAGGTAAGTTTCTGAACCAATTGTTTGTAATGTTAATCTTAGTACCTGTCCTTTCACAACAAATTGTGTTAAATAATGTTCATTAACATTAGTAAAGTAAATTAAAGTTGGCAATTTAATAATCCTTGTCAAAGTCATTGGAGGCCATTTATTTCAATTCTTGTAGTTTAATTAGTATATCATTTTCTTTTTCATAAGAGGCCATTTCGTTTAATTTCTTACAATTTAATTTGTTAATAAAATAATATTTAAAGAATTGCTTCCAACATCTTTGACATGGACTATCAATCTGTGTTCACCATATGTTGAATGAGTTTGCGTCTGAGTGTACAAATAGTAACTAACATTTTGCATGTCTGTGCATTGTGAATAATCATTGCTTACATGAACATTCGCATCATAATCCTTTGTATAATTTAACTAATCATCCATGATCACTGCTGATTAGGAGTCTACTAGTACTAGTCTACATACACTTCTGTTAACTATGTATAGTTTTCAGACTTTTTATGCATTTATTTTTCAAACTGTAAAATTTTACACCAAAAAATACTTGACAACAACTATTGAAACTAAAGTATCTTGAGAAGTACTCCTGTGAGAAGTGCTGTTCAGAAAACAAGATCGTCTTACAACAATATTTCGTTAACACAATGAATGGCTGATGCACACTCATTACACGGAACGATAGAAAGGAATAATGCATATGTTTTAACCATTTCACTGCAGAATGCAACCAGATATGTCTTATAGAGAAGTAATTGTGATATAATCCAGCAGCTAGGAGAATTATTTTCCCTCCTGTTCTATTTTTTCTGTTATTTGCATACTGTAGTGAAACTCTGGAATAAATAGGATTGGAGGATTCCTTCCACCTAGGGTGGCGACATAACTTGTTAGTGATTCGTTAACTCTAGTCTTTAGCTGCTGTTGTAACTGTGTGATGCAACTGCACTGGCCCAATATCTGGGCCCATCAACTGCTTTGGCCCATCTACTGTACTGACCCATCATCTGGGCCCATAAACTGCACTAGCTCATCACCTGGGCCAAAAAACTGCATTGGGCCATCATACGGGCACATCATTTGCACTAGCCCATCATTTGTGCCCATCAACTGCACTGGGCCATCATTTGAACTAGCCCATCATTTTTGCCCATCATTTGCACTGGCCCATCATCTGGGCCCATCAACTACATTAGCCCATCATTTGGGCCCATAAACTGCACTGGCCCATCATCTGGCAGCCATCAACTGCACTGGGCCATAACTGCACCAATGCTCGTCATGCTCATGCACAGTGCACATGAATTAAAGCCATGGCACACCGATTTGCTCAGCTAGCTCTCAGATGCATGCGTTGCACACGGATGCTTGGTATTGCAATTATCACTCGACACTCGATACCGGCTTCCTAAAGAAAAGTCTCTTGTCGAGAGCCTGTTAGAATGTAATTGCAGTAAGAGATAGCCTTTCTGGATCCAAAATTGCTTTATCGAAAATATCAGCAAAACTATTCATGTGATTTATTTTGGGTAAATCTTTATGAAAATATAGATGGCAAAAATAGTTTAAATACTATTGTGGCCCAAGCTTAGTTTAAATACTATTGTGGCCCAAGCTTAGCATCCATTATTCCTGTGCCAAGGTTTTATTGGTTGTGTTAGGAAGATGAGGCATGTTGGATTACAAACCTGAAGGCTGGAGTCCGCATCTCATCTAAAAGTCGAGTATTATCTCGAGGTATGCAAGTTTCACATTGCAGGAATTAAGATAGTGAGGAAATAGAAGTTCATCCATGGTTCATCTGCATCAACAGTGGCTCATGTCTTACCATTCCTTCATAAACACATCACACAATTCTCGCACCTCATGTGACATGCTTTCATTGGTTGTCTATGGAATATCCCTGTGACTTCATTGGTTGTCTCTGGAATATCCCTGTGACTGCAATGTTTTCTCTGGAATATCCCTGTGACTTCATTGTTTTCTCTGGAATATCCCTGTGACTTCATTGTTTTCTCTGGAGTATTCCTGTGACTTCATTGTTTTCTCTGGAGTATTCCTGTGACTTCATTGGTTGTCTCTGGAATATCCCTGTGACTTCGTTGGTTGTCCACTGAATATTCCTGTGACTTCATTGGTTGTCTAGAGTATTCCTGTGACTTCATTGGTTATTTGGACTATTCATGCGACTTCATGGGCTGTTTGGAGTATTCATTGGTTGTCTCTTAAGTATTCCTGTGACTTCATTGTTGTCTGGAGTATTCCTATGGCTTCATTGGCTCTCTGGTGATACTTTTGTCAGTTTTCTCTAGATATTACTGACACCTTTTAATTGGCTGTATATCCACACAACTTCATTGGCTGTTTGTTTGTTGCAGGTGGGAACCAGCGAAGACCTGATCGTAGCTGACCAGGTGGACAACGTGAACGCTGCCCCTGGCTCTGGGTTGTACCAGCCCGTTGACTTCTGTATCCCTGTCGGACCCATCTTCAACTTTGTCTCAGGTATGTCACTGACAATACTGTTGACAACAATATAGGACCTTCCCCGACTTGATACGTTAGCAAATTAAATTTGTTTTAAATGTGTTTATTTTCTGTAATCATCATGGTCTTGGGGTTAGGAATTAAAGGGAATAATATAACAAACCGAACTCACTCACGTGACTGTCATAGGTTTATCTGACCTTCTCTATGTACAGAGAGCGAATTAGAACATTTCCTGTAATACCTCAATCATCATACTTAGGTTTTTATACATAAGGTATTTTGAGGAATAGTGATAATTTAGAATTTATTAGACTTTTACTATGTATTTCCAGGAATAGAATTCTTAAGGTAAACTTTTCTCACTGGATATGTACGATTGTCGTAATTGTCAGCATGCCAACAAATTCCATAAGCGTTTTTGGAACATTGCACAGAATTTTCAGACCCCAAATGTTTTTTTCCTTTGCAATTACTACATCAACTGTTATCTTCTGAAAGTCTGTCATGATAACGCCTGCCACTCAATGAAAGCCAACACTCATTGAGATAGCGGCATCAGTTGAGATTTAAACTTGAGTGTTGTCTGCTTGTTGAAATCATGGCATCTGATGAGGAGGTCTCTCTGTGTCCGCAGCATATGTGGTCATGCCGTCTGGAAAGCGTGCCTACCCGAAGATCGATGACAACCAAGATGGCACTGTCACCATAAAGTACCAGCCGTCCGAGACTGGATTGCATGAGATGCACGTCAACTACAACAACCAGCCAATCGATGGTGAGTTTATGATGAAGTTTTGGAAAAGATGGTGACTAAGATGATAATCTATAGGCCTTTATATGTTGAAGGATTGGTAATAGTGAGCTGGCATCATGTCTTTCATAGCCATGCTCATGTCTCACAAAAGTAGGATAACAGTTTCCAATCTAGAATAAAACTGAATGTTTACATTTTTATAGCGTCATCCACAATCGAAAGCGTACTTATGGTGCTACATTATTACCTTGATCAATGGATCACTGTGACCTTTTTTTCCAAATCTCAGTTTATTACAAGTATATGTTTCACATTAGTGTGATATAAGTTTCATGCCTTGAATTTACTATATTAAATATGTACATAGTTAACCACTAATCTTGGATAATACCTAGTTGCTGTCTTATATCTCGTAGGGCTATAGGCTAAACATGGTGTGTCACACATGGGTGAAAGATTCCCGCAGTGACATTCAACTCCATAATCACTCAATAAACATGGTACTATTTTCTTGATTGCAGGAAGTCCATTCTTGTTCCACGTTGATGCTGTCAATTCTGGGTATGTCACAGCCTACGGGCCAGGTCTCAGTCACGGAGTTACCAACGAACCTGCTGTCTTTGCCATCAACACAAAGAATGCTGGTGCAGGTATGTCAAAGAATTATCATGTTTTACTTTTATCCCGGACGAGCCCCCAAAATTGCTCAATTGTCTGAAGGTGTCTTGCTGTTACTCACGCTACTGGATTATTTTTTTCTCTGTATTATTTAGATATTAACGATTCTTTATTATCGTTGCAAATAGGTAAAAGATTCCCGTAGCGACGTTAAACTCCATATTCACTCACTCACTCACCGATTCCTTATTAGTATTGAATAACGTCAGAATGATACCAATGACAATGTTAATATTTTATAAATCACCAATTTGTATATTTCGTCTGGTCAATATAATACCAATGACAATGTGTACTTTTAAAATCATCTTTTTCCTCCTTTTTTTTCTTTCTAGGTGGCATGTCTTTGGCCATCGAAGGCCCGTCCAAGACAGAAATTAACTGCAAAGATAACGAGGACGGAACATGCACAGTGTTTTACGTGCCAACAGCGCCTGGGGAGTATGTCATCACAGTCAAATTTGCAGATAAACATATTGCTGGATCTCCATTCAAGTCCAAGATTACCCGTAAGTATGAAATAAGTGAACAGATCTTGAAAGCAGATCTCAACCACAATTACATATTTTGTAAAATTAAATATTATAATATGTGACCTAAAATTTTCCAAACTTGTGTTAGTCGTCACATTAGGTTTCATGGGAAGCATGTACTACTTTGATTGACGTTAAATAGATGACATCAAGAAATTAGTGTTATTATATTCCGTTTAACCCTCTCCCTGCTGGATTAGACACAGGTACAGCTCTTTAGGGCATCTCTGGTTGCCTTCAGCATGGAGAGGGTTATCTAATAGGTCTTTAAAAATATTTTTTGAAATGATGGATTATGAAAATGTTATGTTTGTAAATTGTCTAATGTTGTGCAAGTTTGAACATTGGATTTAAGTTACAAATAATAACGTGTGTGCGAGTTTATCTTCTCTATCCTTCTCAATCTATTTGTGGTTCAATTAACTTTTTAAAATAATAAATGTAAGTTTAGACATGTTTAAGATGTTCATTATAGAAATGTACAATTTAGTGAGGTTTGAACAAAAACTGTTTTGAAAATTTAAATTTGATTGCGATAAGACATGACAGAAGCAATTTGTTTAAATTTAGAGTAGAAAAGCTACAATGCTTGTATTGCTGGAGAGGTGGGGGTTAATGAATTGGAACGTGAAGGATTTTAGTTCTGAAATGATCTTGAAGAAATGTTGTGTTAGATTTGAAGTGAACTCCATCAAGTATTTAGCACTGTGTACGCTCGTTTACTTCTATTTTTAGAGCTATTCCGATCTTCTATGTACGAAGAAACACAACTGTTGCCATCAGTCAAATTTCGGAATGATATTCCACGGCAATGGGTGCACTTGCGTTGCTACGGTTGCACATTTATATCGACCTGTCTTATATCCTTTCTTCCTGCTGGAATAAATCGCAAAGCTCTGGGGGCCCATTCTCGAAACATTCTTACAAACTTCTTAGCCTAAGAACACTTCTTAACGATTCTTATAGTATGGCTACGAACTGTTGGTTAAGAAGTTTGGAAGTTTCGAGAATAGGCCCCCAGCTCTTTTGGGCATCTCAGGTTACCTCCAGTGGAAGGAAGGTTAACAAACTTCTTAGCCTAAGAACAGTTCTTAGCAATTCTTATAGTATGGCTATGAACTGTTCTTAGGCTAAGAAGTTCATAAAAAGTTTTGAGATAAGGCCCCCAGCCTTGTTGGGCATCTCAGGTTACTTGCAGTGGAAGGAAGGTTAACGACATCAAATGACATCATGATTGATGTGCAGTATTGATGTTCCAATGCAACAAGAATGTGTTAATGCTCAAATGTGCCAAGACAGTAAAATTTAGAGTCTGAAATGAATTTGAAAGTTTGCTTTTTATGTCATTTCAGAAAAAGGTGAATGAGTAATTACGTTTATTTTTTATCCGAATGCCATCATGTCTTGAATGGCTTCCAGTGTATTACGTAGTTGCTGACTAGCATCAATATATCCCAAGTAGTGACATTGCTTCATGTGCGAATGCGTCGGAAATAATATTAACACAAATATGGACTTTGCAGTCCAGTGATAGATAGGGCTTAGCATTGGTTTGTGCATCTGGAATAATATGTTATGTTTGTCATTTTGCCGTCTAGCTTCGACCTTTTTGATCCATGTAGAAGGTATCATTGAACTGTATAGATGTTGGACTACGTTCATTTCCCCAATTTACTTCCCCATGTTTTTTCTTCTTCTAAATATTGCCATCATGGTTGAAATCTTGTGTTGAACCAAACATCCAAACTGTCCCTTATTGTTCATCTGAACCAAGCTGTTTCTATTGGTGGCTCAACTGTCGACTTGTATCTAGCTGATTGTTATTGAGTTGTAGAAAGAGGTAAACACAATGTATATTAAACTTGTATCTAGCTGATTGTTATTGATTTTATAGAAAGTGGTAAACACATGTATATTAAACTTGTATCTAGCTTGTAAGATCATGCAGCATTTATAGTTGTTGGGGTCTTTCTATTACCATTTAATATTATCATTATGGTATTTTTGTTGTTAATTTTCAACAATAAGAGAATGGAAATAACAGAAATACATTTGGTCTTTTGTCTAATGGGAGGTTGGGGGTGACCATTCATGGGTAAAAATTGAACTGCAGATTTGATTGTTATCATGATCTCTGTATACGACTCACTTAAAATTTTATTGGCATGGACTTGTGGAATCTAGAAAGCGAGTCTAAACTCCAATGAAAAATAATAAAATTAATAAAACAGGATATTTAGGATTGTTAGCATACCCTATCACATGGTCCCCCTAAATGCTATACTATACTAGTTCAGAGTACACAGTTATGGTCTGATCAGTTGAGCACACCATCTCCTAAATCATTCCAAAATACTTTTTGTGAGTTTGTGAGAAATGAACAGTTTACTGTTGGACAGCCAGTTCCTTGGGAAACTGAAAAGTTTGACATTGAAGGCATGGTTTGTTTTACTAATGTTTGTAATATTTGTAATACAATTTATTTTTATTACAATGATGCTAAGTGGTAACCATTTCTTAAAGTAGAAAACAAAATACATGTATATCTAGATTACAGGCATAGATTGTGGGATTTGGCATGTGCATGCGATTTAAATTGAATAGAAGGATCTTTAGTAAAATTTGCTTATAATTTTGACGATTCTTCTTAATTTTTTTTATCAGATTAACAATTAAGAAATGCTGTTGAATTTACTGCATGTGATACATGTATAATATCAATCAATTAACAACTTAATACCGTAGGAATTTAGGAAAATTGAAACAGAAATATTTAAAAAACCTTTGGTATTATGTTTAACTTAACGATTAAAATCAGATCTCAACTTTAGCTCCTAATATATTTGGACAGGCTGTTGATGAGCTTCAGATCTAATTTTAATGAGACTGGTTTAAATTGTGTGTAAAGTAAACACATCATATATTTATATCCAGACTGGCGTGTGTATTAATGTGTTGCCAAGTTTGAGAGTAGATCTCCCTACTGTTTGCCAACATACACAGTCATCATCTAACAATTTTGTTTTCATACCACACAACGAATTTAGCCGTCTTGACAACGTTGATTACAAAACAACCATGTGGTGCTTGTTTTTTTCCGTCTCCTTTAAGTATTTAATTGATTTTTGAAGAAAAACATTTTTTTTAGGGCTATAAATTGTGGTAGATAAATTTAGTTTTCGCATGAACAATAGCCAAGAAATATATTTCTTAGGTTTATTATCTGTTGATGTTGTATAGTAGAGTAATAACATAATGGATATTGAGATGTTAGAAAACAATGAATAATAACAAAGGTGATATTTTGGATATAGTATAATTATACTAATTACTAGTAATTAGAATATTTGTGGAATGAAAAACAAAATTAAAATAAGATAAAAACGTAATGAAAAAATCTTTATTCACGGTTGTATACATACTTAGTTTATTGTGTATACCGGTAGGTGAAATATTCCCACTGCAACGCAAAACACTTGATTCATTTATTCATATAATTTAGTACATAATTCTTGTTATCATATCCACTGATTCTTACAATATATTATGTTTAATATCTTTCAATTCAATTGAAATAAAAATATACAATTTTTGGGCAAAAAGCAAATTTTCTGTAATTTTTGTCATAGATTTATCCTAGATTAGTTTGTAGACTTTCCTAGCAATTAGCTTGGTATCCTTTTACGCAAACTATCTACATGTAAGTATTAATCATGTAAGCATTAATCACGAGGTTCTTATAATTCTTTCCACAGCCGGTGAGCCAAAGCGTCGCGCTCAGCTGTCGGTTGGCAGTAGCAGTGAGGTGTCACTCAAGGTGACAGAGAGTGACATTGCCAGTCTGACGTCGTCCATCAGGAGCCCGTCTGGTCGCGAGGAGCCCTGTATCCTCAAGAGACTGGCAAATGGTCACCTAGGTACGTGTCGTGTTGCCTAGGTACGTGTCGTGTTGCCTAGGTACGTGTCGTGTTGCCTAGAGACGGGCCCAATGCCTCTTCAGCCTTTTAACCATTTGAAGGCAATTGGAGATGCCCTAAAGTGGCTGTCACACTATAACGTATATGTCAGCGTATGAAAAATATCACTAATTTCGCTGGCATACGCTGACATACGCTGGCATACACTGGCATACGCTGGCATATCCCGAGGTAGATGTATGCTAGAGGTACGCTAGAGGTATGCTAGAGGTATGCTAGAGGTACGCTAGAGGTACGCACAAGAAGCCCTTGAAAATGCAGAATTGTGCTATACTTAGCGTATGGCCAGCGTATGTCCGCGTGTGGCCGCGTGAACAGCATATGGCTAGCGTATGAGTAGCGTATTAACTGTGTATGTCCAGCTGGTCATATTCCTGACATACGCTGGTCATACGCTGGCCATATGCTACTATGTAGTGTGACAGGGCCATAACCCCCAACTACCTCTTGGATGATGACGTCACCTTCCGGTGGTGACTTCCGGGTAAAATATGTATACACCTTCATGCCAGCACTCACATTCTGTATTGGTATTTGTGAACAATACATTTGAGTTGACCATGAGTTTGTACTGAAAAAGGTTTCATACTCTCTGGGGCGGCCAGTCAATGGTCTTAACCCTCTCCATGCTGAAGGAAACCAGAGATGCCCTATAGAGGTGTAGCAGTGCCTAATCCAGCAGGGAGAGGGTTTATCAACCATGGAGCACATTATCATATCATCTTCTGGCTCGAGCTTGCTTGACGGTTCTTTGGGGCATCTGTCATTACCTGCAGTGAGATGAAGGTGTTTAAAGTTATTCTTATGACATTCATGGTTCTCTGTAGGGAGGACTAAGATTTAAGCAGGATACTTTAAATGATACTTCACAGTTTGGGGAAATCTGTCTTCAATTAAAGAAGCAATTTATAAAGAAGAAAAAATGAAAAAAGAATCTTTCAAAAGTAAAAAACTGTCCTCCATCTTTGATTAGATAAAGACTCCATAACTTGGTACTTTATTTGACATATTCGTATTGTATCATGACACATGTCAATACAAATTATAACATAAATCTAACAAATGTTCTGTAAACAAAATAAATAATCCTTAAAAAAATCGGCAAAAAATCGCTTGTAGCGGCTTTTGACAAGGACATTGTATTATATAACTCTCCTGGTCCAGAGATAATTGTGTGATATCTGTGTAAATACCTGGATATCTGTGTAAATACCTCTGTGGAATGATGCCCCGCTGTGTCTAGGTGATTAGCCGGGGAGGATGGGGGGTGGGGGGGGGGGGGAATTATACACACCTCGGCTTCCAAATGGAGCGCTTCTTGCTTACACTTGTTTTTAGGCTGCTATCACTTTCCTCGGCTTCCTCGAGATGTTAAATTTGCCATGAATTCTCGTAATGGCTTCCTCTGAGGAGATTGGTCATAGATGACTTGTCAGTGCATTGATTGATAATAACTAGGTAGGAATGTGTTGGTCTCTCTGTGATGTGTTATTTGGCTGTATCTATATACTGGAGATAAAAAGTTTAGCACTGGCTTTTTTAAAATGTGGGGTTGATGGAGATTGGCATAAAGCATACAATTTATATTTGAATTTTTATTAATGTATGATGTCAAACGTTAACTCCCTCATTACCGTTATCGTTGCAAATGGGTGAAAGATTCCCGAGTGAAAGATTCCTGCAGTGACGTTAAACTCCATATTCACTCACTCACTCATATTACCGTTATTCCTTGGGTATACTACAATGAAATATCAGAGACCATGGAAATAAGTAATCAAATTTACTATTTGATTTTCATGAAGGATAATTAATTATTATTATTATTTTATTTTATTTTTTATTGTTAACTTTAAATTTCAGGTATTACATTCACTCCTCACGAGACAGGGGAGCATCTTGTGAATGTGTTTAGAAATGGAAAGCATATAGCCAACAGTCCATTCAAGATCTTCGTGGGCGAGAGCGAGCTCGGCAATGCCAGCAAGGTCAAAGTTCATGGCAAGGGACTGCAAGAGGGAATGGCCAATGAGGTCAATGAATTTACTGTCGACACGCGTGAAGCAGGTACGTTTTAATTATTTAAAAAAAATAATAATAATAAAATAAAAAATAAAAAATAATATTTAAAGCAAATATTTATTGCTGAAAGATTCCAATGTGATATCGAACAACAAATAAATAACACATTATTGTAAAGCCTTCGGGAATTCATGAACAATGACCATCTCTGTTTTCTTTTCATGATTTCCATGATATTATTTTTTAACTTAAAAAGCTAAATTGAATATTGAATTATGGTTTTATGGTTTTGCTTTTCAGGTTATGGTGGTATGAGTCTTTCAATTGAGGGCCCAAGCAAGGCCGACATTGAATGTCATGACAACGATGACGGCACTTGCCGTGTCACATACAAGCCCACCGAGCCGGGAACCTACATTATCAACATCAAATTTGCCGAGCAACATGTCCCAGGTAAATATTACCCAGAATGCTCCCTGTTTTGTTGTTTCAATGGCCGCCACATGAAAGCCGTCCATTTATCTTCCAATTAGTTTTACACATGTTCTTGCAATGACCGAATACTTTTAACCTGAAATAAGCAAGTACTCCGGACAGACTGAACGAAACCGTACAGTCCAGAACCTGTGTAGTCTACATTCGCTAACAACTGTGATCAAAATATCTATACACAAATATGAAAATAAAACATGAAAAAAATATTTTAAAATATTAAAATATTGAAAACCAATGAGACATGAGGAAAATGCAGCTTGTTGCCCAATATACTAAATGTAGCCAAATCAAATGTACATACTTTCAGGTAAAATACGTTTGACCTTGAAATATGTAAAAAAAACATGATTGTAAAACCTTGACTCGTATTGAATAGTTAAATACATGAACAAAATGTGTATGTATGGCTTTGAGACTCATTTTCAATAATTAAATTTTCAGGCAGTCCATATTCGGTGAAGATCGGTGGTGAGCCGTCGTCTAAGATCACGGAGAAAATCACTCGCCACAAGGAGGCTGTTGACGTCACTCATGTCGGAAGCCAGTGCGAACTCAGTCTCAAGATCCCTGGTGAGTTACCTCCCCTTTGAGAATCATTCGGTTTTGTTAACCTGGCCTCTATTGGAGTAGTTACTGTCACTGTACTATGCAGCATGTTCGGCCAGTGGTGCTGTCAGTAGTTGTTCAGGAATTCGAGTTCGAGTCTCATCTAGAAACATGGTATTTTTTTCTACAGTGGAGACTAGTTTGGCGACTTAACAGATTTTAATGCAATCTATGTATGCTAGGTTATGGTCCTGTGTTTTGTCAGTCTTCCTGTAGCACAAATGCTACAGGTTTCCTGCCCACTGTAAGCAGATCATCGAGACACTGAAATATTGTGTAAAGTATTATTATTTATTATTGTACATTTATATAGTGCAAATATCCAGAATAACTGCTCAAATGCGCTTATTACCCCTGTCAACGGATCTGTGCATTCAAATTCCTTCTCAACTCCCTGGGGAGTATACAACCTGAGCTGCCATTCAAGGCACATCAAGGTTATCATTCACATGTCCATCTCATCCTTTCGGGTACCCATTCTCTGCTAAGTGAACAGAGGCATTTTCTAACAATATGAGGAAGTCGGTACACTAATTAAAACAGTACACTAATATATTTATGAAAAAATTTACACTATAATCAAAAATATACTATAATAAAAATACACACTATAATAAAAGTAAGAAGTTACCGGAATCACAAAAGTTGATTTTTGGATAATAAAACATTCCGAGGAAATACCTCCCTTGTGGCATTTCTCCAGCTCAGAAGACGTTAATGATAAGTTGAGGCGACCACAAACACCGTATTTGATTTAGGAGGAAAACTGATCACTGATAAGTAATGTCAGTCTCGCTGCAAGTAGTATCTTCCATAAAGAATTCCTTGGTAATGGCGTTAAGCACTATACATGATTCTATCTGTGGGTGAGCTCGTCTTGTAGCGGGAGGCTTCAATTATTGCCGTAATTTAATATTTTAGTGCAAAATTATTTTTTCATACTGTCTTAAGTTTCATTCTATTTTATATAAATTGTCTTGATGGTGCTTCATTTGTTATTGGAATTTAGTATATCAATATTAATATGTGTTCACTTTCTATTTATGAGTATTAAATTTAGATGGATTGGGCGACATTTAATTTCAGTTACAAGTTGAAGTTTTCATAAAAGTTACAGGTGAAATGTTTCATAAAAGTTACAAAAGAGTAAAATACATTGACAAATCGTTTCCATGAAGACTAAGATTTGAATAGTCTTCTTTTACCATTAGCTCCAGTATTGCTAAGAGGAAATTCTCAAGTGTATGCACTCCAAAATGTTATGTATATTTATCATAAACAGACCTATTATTTCAAAATTAATTTTGGAAATTCGTAACGTCGTTTTGTACAATGTGGCCTTCGTTAACCTGCATGTGTTGAAACTAACTGAACAGCGAGAGCCCCATTTTTTCAGTGGAGAGAAAAAAGTTGTTGTCTTGTACAGACTACATCTCATTATGTTTTCTCCAATGTGTAACTGTTGCCCTAAGTGCTATATGAAAGTGGATTCTCGGAACAAGCTCCTCCGGTAACTTACCGATATGTATCTCAACGAAAATGGCCATTTTGGTAGAGCGCTCTCAGCCTTCATTAAGACGGACATTACTTATATAATTCCACACGTGTGATGGATGATTTTCAACATTGCCACTCTTAAGCCACGGCACAGACACTTCACTTCTTCGGGTTTCCTGGTTCACGGAACACAAGATGTTCTGGATAATATTGACGAGGCCTTGAATTCTGGTTCCGGGTTTTTCCTTGTTTGTCGACGGGACTTGGGTTAGTGGGAATTGTAAAATCTTAAAAAGCATCCCAATGAAAGAAATAATACATGACCTGAGGTACTTCATAGTGTTCACTGGAAAACCTTTCTTATCTAGACAATATTGGTTCTTCATGGCAAGAAGTATGACTGGGTATATATTAAATAGATTCTTTCCTTGAAATTTTCCATCATGAAATCATGGCTCAAGGTTTAATAGGAGTCTTGATATTTCAACTAATATGGAAAAGATAATTAATGTTTTATTTTGCAAATGAAACGATATTGGAAGCTATGATCATTCTAGTCAGTTGTGGTAAATTAAACAAATATTGAAAATGCATGATAATATTCAGAGCTAATTAATGAACTTTCTTTTTTTTAAAGTTGGATAGAAAAGTTGAATAGAAAAAGTACCAATCAGGTTGAATGTAAATAAATATATACAGTATTCCGATTTACCTCTCAGTCAAATTTATGTAAATGTTCACTAAACAATGACATTTTTCATTTGAACGTCATTTTGCTGCTATTTTAAAAGTTATTTAGTATTTATTAGAAAGCATCTCAGAAATGGCAAATGCTGTGACATTATTACTAAAGGAACAGATATGGGGCGTTATATAACTTCACTTCACCTTCTGGGTACTGGATCCAGCTGTGAGGATTACCAGAACACCAGAATACTCCAGAACGGCAATGGCTGTAAAACGTAAGCCAGGCAAAAGAACAGAGCAACATACTTGATTCCATTGATAATTAGCAGAAGAGGTATCCCATTGCAGACTTTAACCCTTTAGTGCCAGTAACAGCACAACATAATGGTGATACATTTTGTGTTAAATATATTGAAGTGGTATGTCTTTAAGACCAGTTTTTCAAGCCATTGAAAACAAAATTCTACACATGAGGATTGTTATCCAAAAAGGTCAGAATTTACATTTGATAGAAATGTATGTATATAGCAGCTGCGAGGTTAATCAGGAGAGTTTACAGGTGTGAATGTTCGCCGTCTCACCTTGATTCGTCCGAACCTGCATCCTCATGAAGGCTGATCTACATTCAAGTTTTATTCATCCCTTTCTTCTTCTCTTCCCTCCTTATCATTTATGACTTGGCTCATCAAGCAGGGTAAATTAAATATTTTACTTCTCCGTCTTAAGTTATGTGTGTACCGTATATGCATGGTATGTCCTGTTACCTTCTTATTGGCAACATGTGTTCTAGATGCTGTAATCCTTTTAATTTCCTGAGGCTATATCTATGCAGTCTGCAGGTATATTTAGACCTGCGTACGTGATGTATTGGTTGCATGAAACCACGATTCGGTTCTTCGGTTGGAGTGTTAAAATTGGAAATTTAAATTTAGACATACTCTAAAACATCTCTGGTAATTTCTAAAAATATATTTCCTGATAGCAGGTGTAGTGGAATTGTTTTTAACATTTTGTGGGTAGATAGAGATGCCTCCCCTTAGTTGGATTGTTTGGCACCGACGGCGTCATTAGTGCATGTCCACAATGCCCGTCTGATGCCGTATTTAGCCAACTCTTCTGAGATTGGAGATAATCTACAAACACGGGTCCCCAGAGATATCTCTTGGAGATTGTACAAGTTCATCACAAAGCTGTATCACCTTTAACATTCTGGAAACGATTTGAGGAGTTATTTGAGACAATGTGAAGAAATGCTGGTATAATTGTGCTGCTTTGAGTTCTTCAACGTTCCTGTGAGTTTCGTAAGACTCTTGTTTTGTTTTGTTTGTGCTTCGGTGTTGTGTGGATGTTTTGTGTGGATGTTTTGTGGATGTTTTGTGTGGATGTTTCACAGACACCTGTCTGATGTCGGCTTTGTTTAGTCTTTGGTGCCAAACCTTCATTTAATTTCTATTCAAATGTCTTCTGACTTCTAGGCTATGTATATCTCCCTGTGTCAATTGAGCCAATTTCAGCTTCGTTTCCGTGGAAAATTTACCATATCTAAACTTTCATATAGGCCATTGCTCTCTTGAGGTTTAACCCCCTCCCTGCTGGATTAGCCACATTCACTGTTGCTAGGGCATCTCCTGGCTGCCTCCAGCATGGTGAGGGTTAATGGTATTCGTATTCGCAATCGACAGCTGACAATACTTTATGAAATTACTTGGATTCTTTTCAGGTATTACTGTATATTTAGTTCAGTTTTTTGTTCATGTTATGTGATCATCGTGCATGAATATTGGCATGCAGATATTTATCATGTTACCATGGTTACGTGGTAAATTTATGTAGTGTTTTTCTATGTCCTCTCCTAGTCGATATTTAGCTAAAAATAGATTGCTCAAAACAAGTGTATTTAGTCCTTAGCAACACTTCAGTGGACATGGTAACCACTTTCAAGAGGAATGCTTGAATATTACATTCATTAGTTCATGTTTGGAATGTCTGAATTTATACTAATGAATTGTAATGTAGACTATGGTGTTGCCACGTGTTAGAACATGTGACTGGTTGTCAAGGTGATGCTTCATCATTCCGCTGTGACGTAAAACTATAATTCATTCACCTTAAATGCTACAAATTGATAAGCATAGTGTAATGGTATATGGATACATCCAACTTATTAGACCAGTCTTTGGTTCCTCCTTGTCAAAGATGTCCGAAATAATTTACGGAAATATATTTAATGATTATTTTAAAAATGTTTACTATCATTTTTGATTGACCAGCAAATAGGAATAGTAGACATTGTAGAAGTAATTTGTTAAAGACTAACAAAATCAAAATCAAATAATGAAATAAATAGATTTTTAAAAAAATAAAAAATTAGAATAAATTAATTTCCAAAAAAGACTTCTTTTACAAGGATTTAATTAACCTTTGGTGTTATCAGTACATCTGTCTTTACTGTGATCAGTACATCTGATTCCATTGTGTCAGTACATCTGTCTTCACCATGGTTGTTTCTGTCTGCAGGAACCAGTCCGTTCGACATGACGGCGTCTGTGACCAGTCCGTCTGGCGTCACCGAGCTGTGTGACGTAGTCAGCAAGGACGACTCGCACTACAGCATCAAGTTCGTGCCAAATGAGATGGGCATCCACACTGTCAGCGTCAAGCACAAGGACATGCACATCCCAGGTGGGTAGAACTGTATGGAAATACTATTGGGAGGAGGACTGATTTCAAATTTGTATTTTCGTTTTACTTAAAAAAACTTTTTAGCTTTCTATTTCAATACTTACTTCTAAAACACACTCCAATAGTCCTCATTTATAGTTTCTCGTTTATGTGACTTTTACATCACTTATATTAATTTACTAAAAGGAACTTCAGATTGAGTTGGACACTTTTGGTCTGACAATACTATATATTTGCTGCTTATTTATGTTCAGATGCCATTAGAGAAATTAAAATATATCTATAATATTTTATGTATTCTCAAAATATAAAAAAAAAATGTATGTTAATTTTATTTAATTTTAATTTTAATTATTTTTTATTTTTTATTTTATTAAATATTATTTTGAATTCTAATTTAACAAGAGTCTGTAGTTATTAAATGTGATTTGTTGCATCTGCAGGCAGCCCGTTTGAGTTCACTGTGGGTCCCATTGCTGGCGGCGGTTCACACAAGGTTCGCGCAGGAGGACCTGGCCTGGAGAGAGGCGAGATCAACCAGCCGTGTAAGTACGCCTCCACCTCCTGGGGAGTATAGCACCATGGTCACAATGACACATTTTCTCAGGGTTGATGGGACTGGGGATACCGCAGACTTTAACTCATCAGAAAATCATACACATTTAAAATTGCGAGTTTGAATCCGAGAAGTGTTCCGTACGGGAATGGATTGGGCGTATGGATGTAAGTATACTGTATTGTTTATTTGTGTACATCTGCTATTATTTGGGGATGGTTGTTGTAGGTTCACCTCCTACTAAAAGCAGATTTACCCCTCTCACAAAAAGCATATTACATGAGGTCTGGCTAAAATAAGAAATGTCATAAAATATTTGGATCAGTTAATTAGAAACTCGCTTGTGGAATGTAATATGATGAAAGAATAATTGTTAATTAATGAACAATTTATTAATGGGATTATTAATGGAAGCCTTTTAACATAATTCTTCAGAAAGCGTCTATTCCTTTGTGTTAATTTAAAACAGATTCATTTACAAGGCTCATTACCACATGCATGAAAGGATGGGGTGGATGGGTTAAAAAATAATCCATGTAAAAACATCTCCAATTTTCTGCCTTGGCAATTTCTGAAGAAAGCAAGGGCAGGACAAAATCTTGGTATATTGAAGAAGATGAATCTGTTCTTGTATACGGAAGTGCCAACAGAAAGATCTGAACGTGGATAGTTGCCAGACATTTGTGGCAGCAGTGCTCATTAGCAGTAATATGTCTTGTCTATGAAAACGTAGCCAATGGTGAAAAAGGATATTGGATGAGATAAAATTAAGTCAGGATTGTTTTTTAATTGAAAAAAAAATTACAGTTGGATAATATTACAGAAAGAAATATGTAGTTTCTTTAAACGGTTCACTGTGACATCATATATCTTGGTTGTCCTGGTTGTTTAGGATAGATAGATAGATAATTACGATGTAACGTGCAATTGGTTTATGACATCGAGGGTTAATGTGTAGGAGCACTGGGTGTAATACGAGAGGTTTCGTTGAAAGAACTTCCTTTAGACTACTTGACATTGGAGAAAATAATATTTAGAAGGATATCTCTGTCAGAGTTATCATTGCCGTTGCTCTATCTGGCATCCATGATTGCCTGTAGCAAGATGAAAGTTATAAGGTTTTTTAAAATAAATAATAAATGTAAAACATTTTAAGAGTAGTTCTATATCTAGGAAGGCCCCCGTTCCTTTCAGCTGTGCGAAGTGTTCACAGTACTCCAAACAGACAATGTTTTCAATGGAATGTCTCGCACACTGTGTGGTATGTTCTGGTACACTGTGTGGTCTGTACTCGCTGGCGAGGTGGTGCAGACCACACAAGAAAGATACAGTGATGTCACATCTAAAGCAGCGCTTTGCCACCATCTTGCATGTACGAAATGTGTGAGAGTCGTTCCATTCACTCGGTACACAGTAATAGCGTGACATCACATGTCTGTTCTGAGAGCACTGACATGAACGGAGCCGAAAATTCAGACCTTTTAATGGGTTTTTTCCAAGTAATCCATCAGTTAAATACGGAAGTAAAGTTAACAGGTTGAAGCATTGACCTATTCAGGTTGAAGCACTGTTTCTGCACACCCACATCAATCTGTCTGTATTTCAAAGTTTAACCTGTCGTTTTTGTTTATCAACCAAACCCTGGTTAGAATCCTGTTAATTTCAAGAGGAATCTCTAATGCCGATTGCTTTTCTAAGACATCCTATTTCACAACTGTTCCAAGTTATTTCCAACACAACAGCTAACATTATCTACTGTACCAAGATAAACAGTGCCAAATATATATCTGAGAGATTAAAAGAGGTTTTCAATAATTTCATATAATTATTACCAGAGTTATTTTAGAGTTGTTGCACCTGTTTGAGTATGAACATATTTTCTAGTCATTTTGATGAAATACAGTAATTAATTGAAAGTAATTGATAACCAGCCCCGATGCAGCATATGTAAAGCATAGTGTCTGTCATTGATGACACAAGGGGCCAGAACCAACAGAGAGCTTGCTGGGAATATAGTGTGAGGTCATGGTAGTCATTACGGAATTGTTAATGTCGGACTAACCACTGATTTCAAACAGAACACTTTGAGATAAGTAAATAGAATTAAGAAACTGGCTTTGGTTTCGGTATGTCTTCAAAATACACTACAGGTGTTCTCGCCTTTGAAGTCGTAGATTGAGCCGATATTGAATGCATTTATAAAGAGTAATTTGAGATCCAAATGGATATTTAATGTTGTTTTTAATAAAATTGATTTAAGAACTGAAGTTGCTGAAGATGTTTTCTTCGTGTTGGTCCTTAAAGATTTTGAAAATGCTACTAGAAAGGGAAAACTATTAGATATTTCAAGTGGTTTATGTTAAACATGGAATGAGTTATCCTCTTCATAGATTTATTCATTCAGATCATTTCTATGGCCTGAAATATACTGATGCACAAGCTGAAAAAGTGTGGAACTTAAATATATTCATTATTATTATTATTATTATTATTATTATTATTTATTATTATTTATTATTTATTATTTATTATTTATTATTATTTATTATTATTTATTATTATTTATTACTATTATTATTTTGATACCAATATTGGTCATTTTAAATTCTGTCAAAATTGTTTCGACATTTTTCTACCGAAATGGCATTTCTTTAGATCTTTAATCATGGTATTTTTTATTAATAAAATAATTGACGAATGATTAATTTTATTTCAGGTGACTTCAACATCTACACACGAGAGGCTGGAGCAGGAGGTCTGTCCATCGCGGTGGAGGGACCGTCCAAGGCCGAGATTGACTTCCAGGACCGCAGGGACGGGTCATGTGGGGTCACATACAACGTCTCGGAACCAGGTGCGTTTAGTTTCATCACTGTCAATTTTAAATCTAAAAATATCCTATAGGTAGTAGTTTACTGCAACATTCAGTGCTATGGATGTTGCAGGTTTTCTCCTGCCCTAAACTGACAAGCCACAGTAACCCCAGTTCAATGCTGTTTGTCATTGTAAATTCTAATTGAGTAACTACAAACATATTTCAATGGAATACGATTATTAATATATTTTGTTTATTTTCTTTTTACACTATCAGCAATTTCATTAACTGTTTTTGAATTATCCTATTTCTCCAAATATTTTAGGAATTCCTCTCCATGTTTGTATCCCTGTGTTTACGTTTCAGGCGAGTACCTGGTGTCCATCAAGTTCAATGATGAGCACATACCCGACTCTCCGTTCCGCGTCGAGATCTCGCCCAGTATCGGAGACGCCAGGAAACTGTCGGTGGCAGCACTGCAAGACAAGGGACTTACGGTAGGAACTCGCAGATGTGTACAACCACGGGCGTGGCAATTTTCTGCAGATCCACGGAAATCCGCTGATTTATTTGTCCAGGGGTCAATGTATTTGCATTGCTTGTTTCATCCTGATATCACAATTGTCAGTTGCCATGTCTGCAATGTGTAGATTAAATTTTATTATGCTTGAACAGAAATGAAACCAGTAATACCCTTTGAAGACCATAATTCAAATTATTTTTACCTAACGTTGATGTATATTATTCCAATAACAGTGCTTTATAGATACGTTGTGGCGTTGTAGGTTGGTAAGCCCGCTGCCTTCGTGGTGAATTACAACGGTGCTAAGAGAGGCAAGCTGAGCGCGAGAGTGGTGGCGCCATCTGGTGCCGAGGACGACGCCATCATCCAGGAGATCGACGATGGTATGGAACAAATTTCAGTATTTCTATATTTTCATTATTTATATTTCATTTAGTGATATTTAATTGTGGAATTCGGATATCCTTTTGATTTTGAATTTGACATATTATTTATTATTATTTATTATTATTTATTATATTATTATTATTATTATTATTATTATATTGTCCATATATGTGTGGAGATGGAGTGTAATATTGTACATGTCATATACAGCTTTGCCCAAAAATATTATTAAACATTTAAAAAACAGAATTTCAATATTTTTATTAACAAGTCTAAAGGAAAGTGTTGTGAGCGCCGTCCATCCCAGGCCAGTAGGTCATACTGTTGTCACTTATTGCAGGAGAGTACGCAGTCCGCTTTATCCCGAGGGAGAACGGACCCCACCTGGTGCACGTGATGTTCGATGGCTACCACATACCCGACAGTCCGTTCAGAGTCCTGGTCGGAAAGATCGATGCCGACCCTGGCCGAGTCACCGCTCACGGCGATGGTCTCAGGACCGGCAAGACAGGTGAGACACCACAGACACCACAAACTGCATCCATTGATATTAAAACACCACAAACCACAACCATTGAAATTAAAATACCACAAACTTCAACCATTGACATTAAAACACCACCAACTGCAACCATTGACATTAAAACACCACAAACTGCAACCATTGACATTAAAACACCACAAACCACAACCATTGACATTAAAATACCACAAACTGCAACCATTGACATTAAAACACCACCAACTGCAACCATTGACATTAAAACACCACAAACTGCAACCATTAACAACAAGATATCACACATCTGTTCACAGGCCAGCTGTCCAAGTTCGTAGTCAACACCGTTAACGCTGGAGCAGGAGCGCTGGCCGTCACTGTGGAGGGCCCTTCCAAGGTGCGTCTAGATTGCAAGGAGACGGAGGAGGGATACGAATTCACGTACACCCCCACCGCTCCCGGAGATTATCTCGTCACCATCCGCTACGCAGGCGTACACATCGCTGGCAGCCCCTTCAAGGCCAAGGTCGAAGGTGAGGAAATATTTTTCAACTTTTATCATCACATTTTTTAACTTACCGGTACCCGGTAATTGTTTTTTGTCTTCTGTGATCTTATTTGTTAAAAGTTTTATTCTATGATCATAGTATTAGATAATAATGTCCAAGTGACATTTTATTTACAAATAAAAAACTGCAAATATATCCTCGAGCTGCATGAATCAAACACTGTTTAAACTTTTTTATATTACATTAATATTTTATCATTTGCTTGAATTTTCTTAATATTATTTATTTCTAGAAATTATTAATTTAATTCTTTCATCTTCAGTTTGCTATTTGTATTTCTTTCTCATTCTATTTTGCATTTTTAACAATAGTTTTGCCTGTTTCACCCAGAGCTTCTAGTGCTTATTATCAACTATTTCTCTGCTCAAACTCACAAACACACACACAAATGTCACAAACACACACACAAATGTCACAAACACACACACAAATGTCACAAACACACACACAAATGTCACACACAAACACACACAAATGTCACAAACACACACACAAATGGACAACATATATTTCTGAATAAATGTACAAATTTATGTATTATAATAAAAATGTCAAATTTTCTGCATGAATTATTATTACCGGATATTGTCTATTCAATTATTTTGCTAAACTACTGGTATGAAGCTTTCTTGGACGTTTAGCCATTTAAATTATTAAATTAATTTAGCCTAGCAGCTCTGAAATAAAACTGGTACCATATTTGGATATTGTGACTGATAATAAATGTTTGTAGACACAAATACAGTTGGAATAACTTGTATTATACTGTAGAGTACCGGTAGTTCAGTTTAGTTATTAAAAATAATACCACGGACGTTCCCAGTGATAGTAATACTTGGCTTGGTCTGATTACAGTTAATACACATAGCCCAGTTGTAACACATGTGGAAGAGAACCCACTGTCGGAAGGGAAAGTTATTCCAATACACGTGATTGATGAACGTTCAAATACCATGGTGAAACTACAGACCAAACAAGGTTTCGAAGGGAAAGGTATTCCAATATGCGTATTTGATGAACATTCAAATACTGCGATGAAACAACAGACCAAACAAGGTTTCGAAGAGATAATTATTCCAATACGCGTATTTGATGCACGTTCAAATACCATGGTGACACAAAAGACCAAACAAGGTTTCAGGGCGTTTTATTTCTGCTGTGAATCCCGCTTTCGTAAATGTATTGATTAGATAAAAAGAAAATAATAAATTAAATCGGAAAATCTGGATTTTCAGAATGTTCAATTTTCATAGTCATATCCTGCTGAACCTATTGTGCACTGAATTCTATCCACAATGTTCCCTAAAAAGTTGATGTTAGCATTGTGTACCGTATACCTGTCTGATGATGGCTTTCTCAGGTCCGTAGTTTAGTAGTATAGATCATAGATGCCATATCGTGATGTACTGTAGTATTTTCTAATCCTGCAAGAAGCTACCTGAGTAACCTCCCATTACTACATTAGTTTCCACAAGTCCTTTCTTTCATTCATGATAGATGGCTGATTTTCTGAAGTGTGGTGTGCAAATAGTGGCTACATACCCATTATTGTTTAGTTATTTATATTTTTATTACTACTATCATTTAAAAACTTTCTTATAGTAACATTTCTTAAAATATTAAATTAGTAATAATAGTAATGAGCATACTTTCAAGCATGGATTTGACGCAATATAAATGTTCACATTATTATTATTATTATTAGTTGTGATAAAAGGTTTACTAGGACAAAAATTGGACTGCAAGTCTTGGAATGTGTAAAGGTTATGTTTGATTGGATTTGCTTTGTTATTAAGCAATTAGAACATGAATTTAGATGTTACATTTACGTGGAGCGACACTCGACTAAAACTCAACAAATTGCACGATAGGAAAATGATTTTTATTTTGTTCAATGAAAACATATCCACTCATTCTCGTTTGAATAAACTTTTTCTTTCCATCTCTCTTTCTTTTTTCTCCTCATTCTGTTTTCATTAATTCTCTGTTTTCATTAATTCTCTCAGTTTTCATCAATTCTCTCAGTTTTAATCAAGTTTTGCGTATAGGTTCAATATTCCCACTGCAATGTAAAGCAATAATTAATTCCATTCTCTTGCCACCCATTGCTCACGTCGGTCGTTGTTCTCGCAGGTCAAGGAGAGGCATCGTCCGTGCAGGAGCACGCGTCGGTTGTCGTGGAGACAGTCACCAAGACCAGCACCATGACCAAGTTCAGCGGCATTCAGCGATTCTCCTCAGACGCCAGCAAGGTGTCTGCCAAGGGTAACGGTCTGCAGAAGGCTTTCCGCGGTCAGAAGTCAACGTTTTCTGTCGACACGTCTGGAGCTGGTAAGTTTTTGTTCATACACGGCTGAAAATGTTTTCCTTTTACATAGAAATAATAATTTATACCCCTTAAGTTACAATTTAAAAAAATATATATTGTGGTTTAGATCCACTTTCAAGATGCTGATAGAAATGGTAGAGGAATACACTTTCATTGATATTTTACGAGTGCTTCACTTTTCAACATTCAACATGTATGGGTAAAGGTTTCGCGCATTGATGTTAACCAACATTTACAAACGTGTATTCAGTTTTCAAGATTGTTTTAGTTACTGGTACTGTTTGATCGTTCCAGAAACAAATATTTAACAACTATTTGTTGCAATTTGATTAAATAGAGCTCATCATGTTTACAAAGCTGTCGTCTTTTGGTGAGATATTCCTGCTGCGATGTAAAGCATCAATTCAATCAAAAGTTTATTTCTATGATGCAGATTGAAAATGTTATTCTTGTAGTGGGTCTTTAAATATGTTCCGCTGTTCTGTTTCCAGGCAACAACATCCTGTACGTGGGCATGATGGGGCCTAAGGGTCCTTGCGAGGAACTGACAGTCAAACACCAGGGCAACATGCAGTACAACATCAACTACATGGTCAAAGAACGGGGCACCTACATGCTGATGGTTAAATGGGGAGACGAACAAATCCCAGGCAGTCCTTTCTGTGTCAAATGCGACTAAAATCTCACCTGAACACCCTATAATCACAAATGGATTCTTCCACAACCATCAGATGATGCCAGATCACCCAAGGGAGATCACATTTTGCTTTAAAACCAGGGTGAATGGTTCTCATGAATGAAGAACCCCCCCTCCCCTTCCAGTGAAGTGGATTGGGATAACCCGTCGCCCCTCGAACCAACAATGCTGTGATCGTGTTTGAAAGAATGAGCTGTTCTATGACTGACAGTAAGGGGTGGCAGGTCGTGTTTGTGATGTTACCACCACTGATGCCAGTATAAACTGCCATATGGAGGAATGCCAGATTATGAGATAGTCATCTGAAGATTGCTTTGCTATCTTTTAATCTACATTCCTCAAAGATGAATATTTTTGAGGGTACAGGGTTAAAATAATATGTATGAAGGTGCTCTTTTTCTGTACTAATAAATTCATTTTTTTTTATGCAATATGTCAAAATATAGTGAACAAATTCTTCGTGCTCCATTAGATCTGAGTGCCTGTGTTTAACATGGTAGGGGCCGAGGACAAAATTTAATATATTGGTTTGTCAAATCATATGTGCCAGAATTGGTTTTGTATAACATTGTTGGTTTGTTATTTTTTCTTATTACAATGTAAAATCAAATATGGTTTGAATTTCATATGGATTTATACCTTATGTGGTGCATTACTTTTTGCAAACCACAGCATAACTTTTGCTTATATTCATTACTTAACTTATCATGGACATGATAAATGAAATCTCGAACATTATACATGACCTGTTTATATTATGTGAATAAATTTGTTGATGTATTTTTAGGATTGTTATTCACAAGGGTGATATAAAAATTGCAAGTAAAACCTTGTCTCATCATGTAAAATATTCAAATGTTGACACAAAAAAATAGTTTACTGGCTGGCTTGTTATTGCTTTTGGCTCGATGCATAATCTTGCAAATTTTGTACTTTTTGTTTTGTTTTGATGTAGTTATTATTATCGGTGTTTCCCAATCTGTCCAGAGTAGTCTCCTCTTAGGTCTTACTACACGTGGCGATAGTCGGGCTGCGATCACGTAATCAGACGCTGAACCAAAATAGTAAACTTATTTAAGAACTCATATGCTCAACAAAGTCTTTACGCCAACAAGTTGCCATCGCATATTTTATATTTTACGTTTACGATATGCTCGTTCATATTGTAGATGATAAAACAAATCTATTATCAATAAACTATTCTTTTTTCATATCGGAAATTTGAATTTGTTATTTTTTCGTTGTTGTTTTGAGATTGGTCCAGTTGCGACTTCTACGGAGAAAAATGAAATTATTCACGATATGAAAATCGAAAGAGTTTGTCAAATATCCAATAACAATATTGACCCTACTGATACATCACCAAGAAATGGTTTTCAGTAGAGGATGCTCATAATTGATTTGTTTGGGAACCCAGGATCTTGGCATGTAAGGTGCAATGCAAACTAGAGTTGTCACCCTTGGACCAAGGACACCACCATTGACCTCAAAATTCTGATCTTCTGCATAGTTTTGTCACACTTATCGGTCTTTACGCCCAAAGATTACAAAACATTTAGTGTACAAATTCATACTTGAGCTCAAATTATATATTTTAACGTTATTTGGACATTAATTCGTCACAGGATTAGATTTAAATAACTCCCAATGGTGGATAGGCAAGACATACTGTTGAAACTCTGAATGTAAAAGGAGGTATTCCACACATGTATGAAGCATGCTGAATTATTTACAGCCGATTCCATCAATAAGAAGCTTAAGAAAATACAGATATACAATAGTGTATAAAACATGGTAAGTTTATTGATTTAGTTTGTCATCAGGGCCGTGTTTCACGAAAGGGGTGTATATTTACGCCGGACGTAAATGACGTAATACAAGCAACTCCACGTCTGGCGTAAATATACACGCCTTTCGTGAAACACCCCCCCTGGTAGATACAAGACATGATGGTACTTCAGATATCTTGCAACATTTGCAATTATACTGTGATACCAGATAACAGTAGTACACTTTACAACATACATGTAGTACACTTTACACGTTTACAGCACACAAGATATCTAGCCCTAACATTACAAAATGATTTTTAGTACCATGTCATGCTCAACTAAAGTTTTGTTCACAAATCCTCAGATAAAATCAGAGTTCCAGCATGAAATTGTACTCGAAACGTTTCGTAATCTTGGGCCTGATGTCCTGCAACATTTGCAATCATCAGACAAAATAGGCTCCCAGATAGCATCAGACAAAATAGGCTCCCAGGGAGCCTAAGATAGCATCAGACAAAATAGGCTCCCAGATAGCATCAGACAAAATAGACTCCCAGATAGCATCAGACAAAATAGACTCCCAGATAGCATCAGACAAAATAGACTCCCAGATAGCATCAGACAAAATAGACTCCCAGATAGCATCAGACAAAATAGACTCCCAGATAGCATCAGACAAAATAGACTCCCAGATAGCATCAGACAAAA